>SNQJ01S0052303.1:23496-44426 GCA_010110895.2 Picea sitchensis | reverse complement strand
AAGCTTAAACATGACAAGTCATGAAGGAACTTCAACCAATAAGCCCCCCCTGTTCAATGGAACAAACTTTAGCTTTTGGAAAGTTAGGATGAGAACCTACATAATGGATTTAGGTGCAGATGTTTGGGATGTGGTAGAGACTGGTTATGTAAAGCTAGTTGTACTAGCTAATAAGGATGACAAGCTAGAATTCATCTTCAATGCTAAGGCTATGAATGTTATTCTGAGTGGACTTGCAAAAGCAAAATTTGTAAAAGTTATGCACTTAGAATCTGCCAAAGAAATGTGGGACAAACTCATTAGAATTTATGAAGGTAATGAAAAAGTAAAGGATGCCAAGATTCAAACCTACAGATTACAGTTTGAACAACTAAATATGAATGAGGATGAAACAATAAATAAAATTTTCTTAAGAGTTGAGGAGCTTGTGAATTGCATGAAGGGTCTTGGTGAGAAAATTGAAGACGTATTTTTAGTTTAGAAGATTTTAAGATCTCTACCAAATAGATTTAATCCAAAAGTTTTTGCAATAGAAGAACCGAATGATCTTAATACCTTGTCTATTGATCAAATTATAGGAAATATAACTACTTATGAAATGAGGATTAGTAAGGATAAACCCACCTCTCGAGAAGCATCATTTAAAGCAGATAAGAATGAGGATTCAGAGCCTAATGAAATTGAAGCAAAATTTTTGAGAAAACTAAAGAAAGGATCAGGCAAGTACCAAGGCAAGTTGCCCTTCAAATGTTTTAACTGTGGAAATATATTTCACTTTTCATCTAAGTGTCCACACAAGAAGAAGGACCAGAACTCTGAAGGTGAAGAGAAGTACCAATCTAAGAGATTTGGTAAAAAGAAAAGTTTGTGTGTAAACATTGATGACTCTTTAGGAGACACAGATAGTGACTCTTCTTGTGAAGATAAGGTAAACGACTTCATGCTTATGGACAAAGAGGATTATGATAATAAAAACATAGGAAGTGATGTTGATGATGAATAATTTGTGGTTAACCTGGAAGGAGAGTTGATCAGTTCTTTGGAAGAGATTGGCAGACTCAGACTTAAGAAGAGAAAGAAAAAACAATTGTTGATACAGTTCGAGAAAGATAGTAAAAAACCTGATGAAGACTTTGCCTTGCTAAAAGTGGAATTAGAAGAAGCAAAGAAAATAGAGGACATTCTGAAACAACAGTTATCAGAGAAGAAGGCAAAATGTGAAGCCTTGGAAGAAGAGGTAGTAAAAACCAAAAAAGAGATGGAGAAGTTTAAAGCATTGTATCTCCAAAATCTTCCAAGCATTAAAGCCTCGGCATAACTAAATGAAATTATGAGCAAACAAAGATCTCCTTTGTTGAAGACTGGTTTAGGCTATGTAAGTGGTTAAAGAAGCAAACAACCAGAAAGCAAAGATCCAATAAAGATGATCAAGTTCCAAGTCAGCAGACAATCAGACCATGTGAGTACTCTGTCACCAGAAGCTAATAAAGACAAGATGATCCCTAATAAAAAACAAAGATATCAGAAGATGGAGCAACAAATGCCAAGAAGAAGGCCATCCTTTAGGTACCAAAATTTCTTCCATGGTTATTGTTTTTACTCCTCTAATTTTGTTCATAAGATTGCAAATTGTCAAATTAAGTTTAGAGACACGCAACTGAGGAAATCAAGAAATAAGGAATATTTACAACATAGAACTAAATAGCCAATGAGTAGAAAAAGTTGCACCAATCACTTTGACCTATTGAACAATGAGATAAAATTCTATAACTGTCATAACTTTGGCCACAAATCTGCAAACTTCCATATGAAGAATTACAAAGCAATCCAAGGATAAAACCCTTAGCCAGAAATGCCAGCACATGGAAAAATAAAGATAGTCAAAAATGTGGTATAGTACTTTCATCTCAAAAACAAAAAGACCCATGGTATATAGACAATGGATGTTCCAAGCACATGACTGGAGACAAGGATAAGTTTATGTATATAATTAAAGGCAAAATAGGAAATGTGACCTTTGGAAATGATGAACCAGGTAAAATCAAGGGTAAAGGGATGGTGAGTTTGAGCAATGGTAAAGGAAAAGCCCAGGATGTTCTGCTTCTAGATGGGATGAAACATAATTTTCTCAGTGTAAGTCAAATGTGTGACAGAGGATGTGAAGTGGTGTTCACTTCCACATATTGTAAGATAAAGTTTGTAAACTCGGGACAAGTGTTGGCTAAAGGTATAAGGACAAATAATAATGTATATGTACTAAAAGAAGATAGAGAAGAGTGTCATCTAAGAAAACATGATGAAGGTTGGTTATGGCATAGGTGACTTGGACATATAAACTTTGACCACTTAATCAAGCTCCAAAATCTTGAGGTAGTAAAAGATCTTCCAGGAATATCAAAGCCACAAGATTCTATGTGTAAACCCTGCCAGGTAGGAAAGCTAACCAGGACACAGTTTAAATCCAAGATCCCTACTTCAACAGAGAAACCACTCCAATTAGTTCATATGGATTTATGTGGACCATCAAGACAGGAAGGCATGGGGAAACAAAACTACTTCATGTTGATCATTGATGATTACTCCAGACTCACTTGGGTTTCTTTTCTCAAAGAAAAAGCTGAAGCTTTTGAGAAATTTAAAATATTTAAGGCTTTAAATGAGAATCAAATAGGGAACATATTAAAGGTTGTAAGATCAGATAGAGGAGGAGAATTTATGTCAAGTGATTTCAAGGAATTTTGTGATAAACATGGGATCAAAAGAGAATACACAATCCCAGGAACTCCATAGAAAAATGGAGTAGTTGAGAGGAAAAATAGAACAGTTCAGCAAATGGCGAGGTCAATGATGAATGAGAAGAACATTGGTCAAACCTACTGGGAAGAAGCAATACACACAACAATCCATATTCTTAACAAATCTCACCTCAGACCACACAGTGACAAGACACCTTATGAACTGTGGTATGGAAGACCTGCTTCAATCAAACACTTCAAAGTCTTTGGGAGTAAGTGCTACATAAATAATAATAATGAAAACCTTGGCAAGTATGATGGCAGGGATGATGAAGGCATATTCTTTGGGTATGCTACAAACATTAAAGGATATAGATGTTATAATAAGAGATTGCATAAATTGGTTGATTGTATTGACATAAAAGTTGATGAAGGAATCCCAGTAAGAGAGGTGAGAAATATTGAATCCACCACAAAGGATATAGTTGAAGATGAATATGAACAGGTCCAATAATCACAAAAATAAGACTCTGAGTTAGATGAAGATACAAACACTTAGGCAGACTCAAATCAATAGACAACATCAAATCCTTCCTCCATAATTACTCAAAAGAATCATCCTGCAAGTCAGATAATTGGTGAGAAAGACAAAGGTGTACAAACCAGGAGAAGGATAATGAAAGACACTAAGAAATTATATATAGCCTTCATATCCATGGTGGAACCTAAGAACTTCAATGAAGCCAATGAAGATGTAAATTGGTTAAAATCAATGAATGAGGAACTGGATCAGATTGAGAGGAACAATACTTGGGAGCTTGTTCTTAGACCAATAGATAAGAATGTAATTGGCTCCAAATGGGTGTTTAAAAATAAAATGAATGAACAAGGAAAAATAGTTAGGAATAAATCCAGATTGGTCTGTAAAGGGTATGCTCAAATAGAAGGACTGGATTTTGATGAAACATTTGCATCCGTAGCAAGATTAGAAGCTATTAGAATGTTTCTTGCCTATGCTTGTCATAAAAAGTTTAAAGTCTATCAAATGGATTTCAAGTCAGATTTTCTAAATGGATATCTAAAAGAAGAAGTCTATATGGAACAACCAGAAGTTTTCCAACTGTCTGATAACCATGACTTTGTCTGCAAGATGAAGAAATCCTTATATGGGTTGAAACAAGCTCCTCGTGCCTGGTACTACAGACTGGACAAGTATCTTCAAGACAAAGGGTTCAAGAGAGGAACAATTGACAATAATCTATATATCAAAACAGAAGGTAATGATTTTCTCATTGTGTTGGTCTATGTATATGACATTGTCTTCATAAGTAATAATGCTTCACTGGTAAAATGGTTTGCTTCTGCCATGCAATTTGAATTTGAAATGTCTATGATAGGGGAACTGTCATTTTTTCTTGGTCTACAAATTACTCATAGGTCTGAAGGACTATTTATTTCTCAGGAGAAATATCTAAGAGACATATTGAAAAGGTTTCAAATGGAAGACTCTACACCTGTGAGCACACCTATGGTCACTGGATGCAAGCTAAGCAAGGATGATGACTCACCTAATGTTGATCAGAGTTCATATAGGTCTATGATAGGCAACCTGTTGTACATCACAACATATCGTCCAGACATAATGCATGCTATTGGAATGGTAGGAAGGTATTAGTTTGTACCTAAACATAGTCATTTGATAGCCATCAAAAGAATATTCAAATATTTGAAAGGAACAATGAACTATGGCCTATAGTATCTTGGGACTCAGAATTTTCAATTACCAGTCTATTCAGATGATGATTGGGCTAACTTCATGGATGAAAGGAAAAGCATGAGTGGAGGTGCATTCTTCTTAGGAGATTCTCTTGTAGCATGGTTGAGAAAGAAGCAAGGTTCCATTTCCTTATCGACTACAAAAGATGAGTACATTGCAGCTACCACTTTTTGTACCCAAGTATTATGGATGATTAAGACACTTGCAAACTTGGAGGTAAAATATACTGCACCGATCCCAATTCATTATGATAATACTAGTGCAATTAGTGTGTCAAATAATCCTTTATTTCACTCCAAGACCAAGCATATACCCATGAAGTATCACTTCTTGAGGGAATAGGTGACCAGAACTGTTGTTTCTTTGCATTATATTCCATCCAAAGATCAGATTGTTGATATATTCACTAAACCGCTTGCAAAATCTCAATTTGAGTATCTACGCCATAAGTTGGGCGTGACCCCATTATAAACCTAAAAGAGTCCATCCTGTTAGGGGGAGTATGTGTTGGTTGAATATCTGATACCTCCAAAAAGTACTACAACAACTCAAGGGGAGCATGTTTTCTTTGACATTGATGTCAAAGGGGGAGAAAAGGAGTGGTCTGGATGCTACAGTTGGAGGTCCAAGCATAATAGTGCAACCTTTTAGGGTTTCCATCAATGCCAAAAGGGGAGATTATTGGCGTGTTTTATAGGAAAGCGTGTGCTTTTCATTGATGGCAAGAAAAACAACGTTGATGGAAAACAAGAAAAGCATAAGCTCAAGAGGAGGAGTGATAGTGGTTGTTGGATTGAACACTTTGAAGAATCTGGACCATTAGATCAGAGTCCAGATAGGAGGAACGAGTGCGCAAGAGAGAAACAGATCCCATCCGTTGGATCTGAGAGAGAAGGACCAACAACCGTTAAATCTAGTGGATTTGTGAGGAGGTTATTGTTCAGGGAATCTCACTTCAGAAGAATTGGCAACTTGAAAGTTGAATTACCAGAAGCCCTAAATCAAAAATGAATGTGGACCATCGGATCTGGAGAAAATGTGATGAATGTCAAATTGAATCAGTGGAAGGACAAGATAAGCAAGGGATGAGATTTGAGATCTCGATCACCCAAATTTTCGTCAGTCGTCGGATAGAAATAAGTGGAAGGACAAGATAAGTTAGAGGGCGTGCTAATCTCAGCAGCTGATAATCGGGCACTCAGATCTACGGTCGATAGGGAATATCAGACCCCCCCCGAATGTCAAATTGAATCAGTGGAAGGACAAGATAAGGCGGATGAGATTTGAGATCTCGACACCCAAATTTTCGTCACTCGTTTGATAGAAATAAGTGGAAGGACAAGAGTTAGAGGGCTGCTAATCTCAAGCAATGATAATCTGCACTTCCGATCTAATGATAGGGAATATCGACTCTCCCCCAATATTTCTCGGCTTTTAATGGGCTTAGGTGTCGCTAGCTTTGTGGTATTTTCCATGTGGGACCTCATACGTGTCACCTTCCTACCAACTCAGCCCCCCCTCGCTCATCACCACTTACCACCTAACCCCCCCGAGTAAACCACCAAACCACTCACATTCCACGTTCCAACATCACACTCCACTACCTATTACACGTCACACTCCACTCATCATATCAGCCCACACTCTAAGGTCCAAACATCAATATACATAGAAAACTTCGTGAAAGTACTCAACTTGAAAAAGAGATAATTTCAGATAATAAGCCTCTTCTAGGGGCAACCTCCCTTTACCCCCAATCTCTAAATGTTCAAGTACAAGATGATCTAAAATGAAAATGTCTCCTTGGTATGCATAGGAGACTAGGAGGCCTTTTAATGGCCCAAAGTCATATAAATAAAATAACATTACTAATCTAAATCGGCCAACCAATGGCCTAAAGTCACATAAATAAAATAACATTACTAATCTAATATGCCCACTAAGGGTAATGAGCCAATATTAGGTACATGCCCTCCCCTGAGACAAGTGTTGTCCTCAACGCTTTAGTAACTCGATCTGTCAGATAAAAGACTCATCTTCCCAAGTGGAATCTTCACAGTTTCCATTTAATGAGATACCAAATGGATCTATTCCTTAGTTGGCTAATTCTCGCGGTTTCCAAGTGATGGCTTCGTGCTCCAATATCATTTTTCCTTCCTCGCCAAGTTCGCAATATAGTTTGAACTGGGATCTTGTCACTTCATAACTTCTCTTTTTTAAGCATGAAACATGGAAAACTGCGTACCTCGAAGACGAGGCGTATCTAACTTCCAGGGCTGCCATAGTACCAATCTTTTGCAACACCTTATAAGGGCCATGCACTTGGTGATACCTATTATCCTTCTTAGCTTGCTTGAGGACATCTCGCTTGTATGGTTGTAGTCTTAAAGAAGGTTATAGGAGACAATATCCTACTTCAAACTTCTTTCACTAATGCATGTTGATCCGCTTGTTGTTTCACATGACGGTGCTATGTCGTCATAGTACTTTAAGATTTGAGAACTTGTTGTTGATTCTCATGTGATCTTCCCAACTGCTTGAACTTTTAGATTTTTCTTTTAGAGATAGTTGAAGGAGGGTATCCATGGAAGTGCCATAAATGGTGTCATTTTTGTTGTACAGGAAAGGAAGTGTTATACCACCATTCGCCATATGGTAACCATTTGAACCATTGTGCTTGTTTCTTATCGTATGGCGAAGCAACGAAGGTATCCTTTCTGCATATTTGTTCACTATCTCGCTTTGTCCATCGATTGAGGATGATAGGATGAGCTACGAGCTAATTGAGTAATTCAAACAAGAAAAATAAATAATTCTGTCCAAAAGTGTCCAGTGAAGATGGGATCTCTCTATCACTTACACCAATCTTTGGGTCGTAGCTTTTGAACTGCCTCCATGAATGCAATGGAAACTATAACTTTGAAGGGATAAGAGAGTGCAAAAAAAGTGTACATACTTGGTCAATCTATCAACAATCACCAAGGACACCTCTTCCTTCTCACTTTGGTAAATCTCGGTGGATGAAATCCTACGGAACCTCCTCCTCCCAAATGGTTTGGGATGGATAATGGTTGTAAAAGACCCTGCCCAATTGTTTCCACCTTATTTTGGTTGCAAAACAAACATTATGCCACAAACCCGAACATCACAAGGCCGCCCATCCCAAAAAAATCCTTCAGATCTCCCATGGTATTCTAAAATCCCGAAAGTGCCCCTCCTACTGGAGATGTGTGTAGTTCCAATAGCACCTTTGTTTGAGTTGGGAGTTCTTACATAAAATATAAGCCGCATCTTTGTCCCATAGTGAATCATTTTCCATGTAAATGTATCCGATGCAATCAACTCACGCAACCTTCAATGAGAGTCCACACTTTTTCTCGCCATTCTTCCATTCTCATCCTTTGTTTCCATTATCCAATCTAAGTTATGATTTTGAGATAGCACAGAGAAAGGCCCTCAACATCTTCATCCTTTCAAGAGAGTGCATCCACAACATTTCCTTGTTTCCTTTTATGCATACCCCCAAAATCATAACCCAAGATCTTGGTTACCCATTTTGTTGTTCTTCAAGATAGTCTTGTTCCAAGAAGTATTTAAGACTATCGATCTGTTTTGACCTTTAGTGTCACCTATTAGGTAAGGACGCCATTTCTTCAATGCATGTAGTATTGCCATCATTTTCTCATAAATGGGTTTGTAAGTCCCTTCCCTTGATTAAATGAATTGCTGTGGGCCTTCCTTCTTGCATTAGACTAAGACCAATTCCATTTCCCGAGGCATCACATTCCACAATAAAGGTTTTGTGAAGTCTCGAGTGGTCAACATGTGAGCCGCATACACGCTTCTCTCTTTAAGTTGTTCAAAAGCTTTAGTTGCTCTCGAGTCCATGAAAATGCATCCTTCTTAAGTAGTGCCGCTAGAGGTGCTATTCTTCCATAGTTCCAACAAACTTAAGGTAGTAACCTCACAAACCCAAAAATCCTCTAAGATTTTTAATGTTTGGGGAATCTACCACCATCATGGCCTTAACTTGTTAGGGTCTACCTTATCAACCTTCAAGAGATACAATATGACCCAAATAATTTCACTCCTTTTACCCAAAGAAACATTTGGATGGTTCGGGTATATAGTTGATGCTCCTTTAGTAGTTGTAGCACCTTGTCAACATAAGTTGCGTATGATCCTCCTAAGACTTTGCTATACTTAGTATATCATCAAAACATACTATAATAAATTTTCGAAGGAAGGGCTTTGAAATGGAATTCATCAACCCCTTGGAATGTGGAAGGTGCATTTGTAGGTACAAAAGGCATGACCAAAATTCATAAATGGCCTTCATGAGTTCGAATGTTGTTTTGGGATATCTTCTTCCTTCATTCCGGACCGATGATACCCCTCGAACTAAGATCCCATTCTTGTGAAATAGATTGCTCCATGTGTTCATCTAACAATTAATCAATCACTCTGAATGGGGAAACTTATTCTACAGGACTTGTTGGAGCTCACTATAACTGGACACATATCTATGAGCTATCTTTCTTGAATACCATTACCACTGTGCAAGAGTAAGAACTTTGCTAGGTCTAATGATGCCAAAATTTAACATTTCTTTCAACCATACTAATTTCAATTTCTTCACATAAGGTTATTTGTATGGCTTGATGTTAGATGGAACACTCCTGTGAATTAGGTGAATTTCATGATCATGATTTCAAGTTGGTGGGAGACCTTTTAGAATATCTTCAACACTTTGGAATGCTTATCAATGATCCTTCTGAGATCTGAGGAATAGATAGCTTAGGATGTTTGAACATCTAGTGAGCATATTTTGCAATAATGCCTTTGATGCCCCTCTTCAATAATTTTGTGTCATGCCATTAGAGCTTATCACCTTACCGGGCTTCCCTCAGACTCTAACTCAATTTCTTTTCCTTCCAATAAAAATTTCATGAAAGTTTTGAAAAATTAAAAGCCATTGTTCCTAATGATTGTAACCCATTGGATTCCTAAGACAACATCTCTAATTTCACCCATGTAGGTATAGAAACTACTGGATTATCTAATAATAAGTATATTCTCCCATAGTAAGATTGATCTTATTGCATTTTCCTCGAGAATTGGATAGTTCCTCCATCCGCAACCATTACTTGAAACTCCTCGGCTGGATATACAAAGCAATTGAGATCTTTGGCTAATTTACAAGGAATGAAATTATGAGTAAATCACGTAATCAATTAGGACTATTACCTTTTCTTTTGATGTATCCTTCGAGCTTGAGGAGCTAATTCCAAACAATGCATTACATGATAATTAGGAGTTAACTCTTCAAAAAAAATTGCTTCTACATTTTCATCTTGAGATGAGTCTTGTTCACCTTCTCTCCTCACACCCATGTAGAATAATTTCTTCTCACCACACCCTATTGTCCCTTTTACCTGCATTCTTGTCATTGCCACCAAAGCATAAACCTTTTGTTTTTCTTTCCTCCAATTGTTGAGGTGTCAACTTTGTAGGTTGAGTTGTTTTAGAGAAGGAGCATTGTTCTCTATAGATGTTGTGGATAGGTCCTAGTAGCCATAGCCATATTTTTACTCCTTCAACATTTCATTTCTTGCCACCTTAAATGGCATTCTCCAATGATTTGGTCTCAGCACAACCTCATGTTGAATGTTGTCCCTTCAAAGTTCCTATGAATACACCACCAAGTGCTCATCCGAATATCTACACCTTTTATATTCAATCTTTGAAAGTTCTCAATGTGATCAAGAATCGAACCCTTTTGCTTGAGATTTATCAATTGGCTAAAGAAGTTGTATTGTTCTTTGTATCCTCATAGTGTGCTATCATTTCTTCCTCAGAATATTGTCCAAGGACGCAGGGATTTGTGGGAAAAAAGCCATCGATACCAAAACAAATTGATTAGGTTCTAAATATAAAGAAGTAATTGCATCCTTTTGTGTATGTGGCACATTATGGAGATCAAAGAATTGCTCCATCTGGAAGTGCATCCATGTGATTGGGTCCTTGCCATCAAACTTCCTCATATCAATCTTAGGAACTTGGTTGGTCTTCAAACCAAAGTTGAGTTTTCTCCATTCTTGATCCACCTTCCATGTCCCCACTACGAATTTCATGTGATGAATTTTCACTTTGGGTGTCTTCTCGCTAATTTAAATTTTTCATTACTTCCATGATCTTAGCTCCATTGGACCATCTTAGTATCCAACTTAGCTTCCCACTGAATCCATCAACTTAGCTTCCATTGAATGCATCTTAGTATCCCACTTGGATTACATTGAATCCATCTTAGTATCCAACTTGGATTCCATTGAATCATCCCTAGCTTGTAGTTCATTTATGTCCCTACGATTTCTTCACCTTCATCAAGAGTCCAAGTAGGATTTTCTGAGGCTTATTTGGTGTAGAAGTTCCCTTTGGGTGGCATGTTGGCCAAGTATCACCTTTTGAACCCTTTGATTTTGAGGTGGTTCTCATAGACAATATTTCTTCTCAAGTATCTTACCTTTTGGACCCAAGGAATTTATCTTATGTATTTTCTGATATTTCTTCTGCAATTCCACAGGTCTGACTAAAATTGGATGTTCCAAGTAGAATTTACTTTATAACTTCCCACAACTTGCCGTTTTTTGTTCTTTCCAGGAGATCTCGCTTGTGTAGTGTGCCCCGCACACAATAATTGATATCACCCTGAACCGTACTCAGTACTACCGACTGTCCACACGCATCCAATGCAACCAGTCCCACTCAATTTGATACTCCAGCAAGAAGTTATTGTTTCCACCTAGAACACCTCTTGAGACTAGTCAATGGGCTAGTCAGATAATTCCCATCTTACATGTATGTAATTCAACAAATTTAAGATGACCCAGAAGTTAGAAATTTTCCAATGTATAAAATACTAATTTCTGTAAATTTTCTCCGCTTTTAGGGTCTGAAACGTTACAGAAAAACTTTTGAGATAGTAAAAATTCTACAATGACTCATTTCAGGATGATTCCAACCCTATCTGTACCCGCTGTATCTCCGAAAGTATAAGGCCTCTAGAGTTGAAATTTTAACAAAAGCGTACCTTGTTCCGTCTTATAAAAACCCTTTAAGCTGTTCCTCCTGTAACGCTAGAAAAAAGTTATACTAAAAATTCACGGTCTCAGATGTAGCAGCGTAAACCCCAAGACCTTGAGCTCGATACCATATGTTGTTGGAACCAAACATCAATATAGCATAGAAACCTCAAGAAAAGTACTCAACTTCTTGAAAAAAGAGATACCTCTGTGATAATAAGCCTTCTTCGAGGGGGCAACCCCTTTACCCCAATTTAAATGTTCAAGTACAAGATGATTCAGTAAAATGAAATGTCTCCTTGGTATATATAGGAGACTAGGAGGTTTTAATGGCCTAAAGCCGACATAAATAAAATAACATTACTAATCTAAATCACAACTAATGGCCTAAAGACGACATAAATAAAATAACATTACTAATCTAATATGCCCCAATTAAGTGGTAATGAGCCAATATTAGGGCTTAACACACTCCAATACACTTCCTACACGTCTCACCCACGTTAGCAGACCATCTCATCAAGGACATGTGGAAGACCATGTCAGCAAGTACATATGGAATAATCAGATGATGACAAGTGTCAAGAGGAAATTGGTTCGTGCCATGTCAACAAGTGACATAAGCAAGATACATCACTCTGAGATATTTTCTTCGGGAGTTTCATCACCAACAAATGTCAAAATTCCCAAAGGATGAAGGTCCCAAGTTGCTCTCGTCCGATCTGAAGATCACTTTGGGTGCATTCTCAACCTTTGATCTAGTTCAGTGGAAGGACAGTGTAAGTGGAAGTGTTAACTGACAGAAAGTGGTCTCTACTGCCCATGACGTATTCAGTAGGTGACCACTCCAGAGGAGAATGAAGTAGAGATCTGCCTAAAGTCTTGAAGTGTCAAAGTCACTTATGATCATTGATCGTGCAGGAGGGCACGTGTCAATGGATCGTGAACTCCGGGCAAAACTACTTCGGGAAAACACCAAGGAGAAAGGTTTGAAAGTCCCGAAGGCTGAAGTCCCGAAGCGAACGAGGACCGCTGATTCAAGGAGGACACATGGCAGGAATCTGTGGACTCTGGCTAAAAGCGTTGTGGGAGAGTGTGAAGGTTGATAATTGAAATCGTTGAAGCTCAGAAAAGCCAAGCAGATCTCGAACGTCGATCTGATGTCGGGTGTACTCTCAATAGTTGATCAAAATACAGTGGAAGGATAGTGTAAGTAGAATAGTCGAAGACCTGAAGTAAATGGAGGCCATCCAACTCAACGCTTGATTAAGTCTTGGCCGTCAGATTAAGCCTTGTAAGAATCAAATCTGACAATTGTTCCATTTTCGCGAAATAAACATAAAACGTATGATCTGATCCATCCACTTAGGAGCACCATTAAGATCGTAAGATCAACGGTCCCAATGCATTGCAGGGATTGAAGGTGTGTGAACATTAATGAGTTGAGGGCGGGCCGCAATCAAAACCATGGTTTTGGAGAAAGAACATGTGGAGGCTCGAGGTAAATTGCAGGGCGAAAAGCATTTTGGTCTAAACCACCTTTGGATGCACCCCCAATCGCATGGTCACATGAGCTCATCACCCAAGGTCATATCGAGGGAGGGGATAGCACGCCGCTAAGATCCACTTCAGAGTTCGGGAAATCGGGAGTTGGGAGAGTCAGGGTGACTCCGGACAGATGAACCGAAACATGAATCCCTGAAGTGATTGGCCCTAGGTCACTGCCGAAGTTGACGTGAATGGAAGGGACTTAACAAGAAAATCTAGCGCCTAATTTGAAGTTTTTCTTAGGAAGGGAAAAGGCACCAAAGGGATGAGCGTGTAGAGGTTCTCTCTGGAAATGCTGGAACAGACTAATTGTAAATGCCAGAAATGGAGTGATTGTATCTGCCTTATAATTTGAAGAGCTTCAGGGTGATCTCCAGAGGAGCTGAAGAGTCTTGAGGTAACTACCAGTGGAATGAAGAATCATCATAGAGAAAATTGACAGATGGAAAAGCATTGAAGACTGTAACTACCAAAGAAGCCAAATAATCTCAAGATAACGACAACTGATGAAGAACAGACTCAGCATGATCTCTAGAGAGAATGAAGAGTTAGGTGTATGATCTGGTAGAGGACTTGGCATGATAAATATACGCATAACAAAGAAAAGATGGCTGCTTATGTTGAGAGTGATTCATGCAGGTAGAAGCATGTTGTGTGTGGCAGCTGAAACACATAGAAGAGGCATAGTGCATAGAGTGGAAATAATACACAGAGCATAAAGCATAGAAGAAATATATAGAACATAAATGCATATCTGAGAGAGGAAGAGAAAGTCGAGGTGCGCATGTAGAGACAGAGCAGAAGATCAGGAAGCTCAAGAAGATGCAAGCAGGAAGACACCGATGCAGGAAGAGAAGAGCAATATAGAAGAACAATGATGAGACTGGTAAGCCCTTTGACAAACAATGTATCACTGTAATATGTTTCAGTAACAAATTTTTTATAATCAGGGTGGTAGGGTGGTGCTAGGGAGGACTATTGTCCTTGGAGCTTCAAGTGGGTGCTTGAACATAGGGAGTTGTAGCTTCCATTTGGTTGTAGTAAAAAAAACTAGGGTGGTAGGGTGGTGTAAGGGAGAAATATTGTTCTCTGTTATATAGGTTGGTGCTTGTGCAACTGGAAGTTGGTGCTTCCATCCAGCTAGTGCTGGAACACTCAGGGAGTTGGTGCTTCCTTCTAGTGGGTGCTAGAGAAACTAGAGAGTTGGTGCTCTCAACAAGTTGTTGCTTATAAAACATAGGTGGTAGCCTCAAAAGGAGTTGGTGCTCATAAGAATGATAATGTACATAAAATAAATATTACTTATCATATCAAGAAGAAGAGGTTTTTCCCTTTATGGGTTTCCTCAAGAAATATCCATCTCTATATATTTTCATGTGTGTAATTGATGTTGAATATTCGATTGCTTACTTCCCTGCATTATTGTGATCACCATTGAGTTTTCTGTAAAGAGTTTGAAATGGGCATAATTGTTTAAGCACAGTAAAAATTGATTCAACCCCCCCTCTCAGTTTTCCAACAATAGGATCTGACGGTCCTGACTAATTGTGGGATTGGAACTGGCGCGATATTTAATTCTCCTTCCAATCTCCGCAATCTATCCCTGTCATTTATATGGTGATTGCGCATCTGACGGTCACAACTCAATACGACTTAATCTGATCGCTTGTTGGATCAACCACTGTCGTCGAAATCCGATTCTATGAGATCTGACGAGCTAGAATAATTGCAGGATTGGAACTAGAAAGTTGTTTAATTCTTCTTTCGCTCCCCGCAATTCATCCCTGTCGTTGATCTGGCTTGCATATTCGATGGTCACAATCCCCCAACGGTCCTCAAGCCCACAATCAGTCATATGAACGACGTCCATTATATGAGACGATCAACACCATCAATTTCTTGATCATACGACTATTGAGGCTTCTCACCCTAAGCTTACACTTTCCCTTCCGAGCTTTGATCTCTACATATTGTTCACTCCTCCTCCTGAGCTTACGTTTTTTATTCCGAGCATTGATCTCTCCTTACTGTTCGCTCCTCCTCATGAGATTATTCTTTTCCTATTTTCCATCATCGTTGTTGTTCTTGCCATAACTGACAAGCACACTCGTCCTGTAAAATATGCCAATAGTTTAAAATATAAAATAGATTTTTCATTTTTTTATTAAAAAGTTTAAGTGAAGTAAAATTATTAAAATTATACTTACAAAATCACCTCATTATCTTGGATTAGTGAGTCTTTTTTTAGTGGACACTAAGACTTGTCGAGATGCACATGCCAAAAATTTCATAGATTCTACATTGTTGTAGAATACTATCTAAGTTCATAAAGAGCCTTTTATAAAATCGAAATTGGTTAAAAAAAAAATTCTCATAGAAAATACTAAATTGATAAAATGATTTAGACAAATACCTGAATTGATAAAATGATTTAGACAAACACCTAAAAAGGATATGTGATACGATAAGAGGAATTTTGCAAGCACTTTAATTGTAGGAGTAGGGTCTTTATTTCTAGTGCAATGATTCCATAGTGATCTGGATGAAGTAGAGGTTTACAGTGTTGTCCTCCTGTAAAACCAACCTGCAAAGTATACAGTGTTGTCCTCTTGCAATTTTGCGCTCTTTGGTTTTTTCATTCCGTGAGCTGAAAATATGGGAGAAATGGTTGATCCTCTGGATGCGCTGCGAGCTCTAATGGAGGCACACTCTCCTCCCTTTCCTTCTCTATTTTTTCCTTCCGAGGATGCCCATAAGGTTTGTTTCTTTCATTATTTTTCCCATGCCAACATTTTTCATCGTTAATGACCATATTTTTAGACCTGATTCTTGCGTTGAACCTAATTCCAGCAACCCGTTTAGATGTAGTTCATGCAAGAACAAAGAGAATATTTATCTTAATCAATAGTGTATGGAATTCGTCCTAAAGATAATCCAATGGATTTTTTTTGGGTAATCATTCGTATGATTCTCGAATATTTGGATTTGAAGGGTTTGCATGTTTTTCCATGTAGAAGTTCCATTAATCATTTCTACTAGCAATGTTATTTAATTTAGAATAAGGGATGCTTTCCAATGTCTGATATGTTAAGAGTGAATAAAATCTGTAGGATATTTTACAGTTTGAGTAAAAATAGAATTTGTAATACAATACTTTATGAAATTGTCTAATACTTAAATGTTTACCTATACGCTCTAGTGTCAATTGATTTTCTTTCGTGTGAAGGGGAACAAATTAGTCATAAATTTATGTTGTTTTTTCAATGTGGAGGAAATTGCTCAAGTAGGTGTTTTTATTGTTAAGTATAGAGGATTTGGTATAATTTTTAATGGTTTATAAGTTCTTGGACTCATCATGCACAATCCCAACATGGGCTTCAATATCAGTGACATGATGGATTTGGATATATGGGTAACCAGTTCCTTAATGACTTTAAGTGACTTAAATTTCCACTTCTTCCTTATTTCATTTAGGGGTTCAAATTTTGATGTATACAGGAAAATTCCCTTCTTATTAGGTTTATTGTGAGGAAACAAAAGTGTAGAAAGTCCTCATTTGTGGAGTCAAAATGTATGCATGAACAACAAGAAAAGACAAAACTGATGTTGAAATTGGAGAGATGGGAGGAATTTTTTTGACATATGCTTCCTCTTATCACAATGTGGCAAACACAAACTTCTCCAATTTGGAAGTATTGCAATTAAGTGTAGCCAACTTACAACACTCTAGTAAGAATGACCTATACTAGTACAACTTATATTAGTACAATTAGTAAGGATGTATACTGGAATTTTCAGGTTGCTTTATCTCAAGCATGTGGTGAAGAATGGAAAATCATTTATTTACCTCCTCTTCAATTACCTCAACACAAATCTCAAAAAATCATAGGTTGTCATCAATACAGTGTCAATTGTGGCTCTCTCCCACCAAAAATTATTCATGTATTTCTTTCGACGACTCATTTTGTGCTTTCATTTTCAATATTGCATTGTAATGGCATTTTTCCAAGGACAAGTCTTTAAATTCTTCATATGGGTTTTGGGGTACAAAGTTTCATGTATCAACTGTGAAAAGGAGTAGTTCATTTTCACTGCCATGGTGTGATGCAAAAGAGACGATTGATGAGATATGCATATTATAGTTTTATCTTTCATTTCTGCCCTGATTTATACAGTATTATGACATTACACAAATCAGGACCAATTTGTTTTATGAATTTAAACCTATGGGGTCGTGTGAGTTCAAATTACTTAGCAAGACTAGTTTGCTTAGCATGATTAGAAAATTGTTCAACATTAAAACAAATGCTACAGTAAACAATTGAAATTTATTTGATTAAAGGAACTTAAAAATACAGGCCTACCATTCTTTACATCTATGCAAGTTTAAATCAACATATCTGAGAAACAAAATGATAGCTTAAATTACTGGAATACCTTGCTTAGATTGTTAGAGTGGTTTGCTCACAGTTTTCTTAAGCTGGCCATTTTATCTGATTGATGGTTTGGTCATTAGACATGGAAGGATATACAAGTTAGACATGGAAGTATTTCAAATTGACACTTCACAACACTAATATTTCCCACCACTACCAAGCCAAACAAAACAAAAAACCTCTAACAATACTGGAAAGATCCATATGCATTGGTTTGTTGCGGCACCCAATTTATTTATATCCAAGTTATGCAGAGGCTATTCCTGTTTAAGGCGCATAGTTTGTTCCAGAGCCTTTAGTTGAATATTCACAAAGGAAAGAGAGGGAGTGACATCTGCACTGGAAAGGGCATACAAACGACATCGAAGAGCATGGAAGCCGAAGAAAGGGAAGTAGGCGGTGGACACTGTGGCCACAGGTTGTGAAGGCAGTGGAGGAGGCGATGGCTTTAATGGTCATTTGTTAGAACAATTTAAATTCCTAACATAAACACTTTTCAGGCATCGCCATCCAAAAAAAGTCTACCTACTTAGGTTATATAACATGGAAAAATGCATTTGGGCAAAAAATAGGTTATTTAACATGAAGAATGTAGAAAAATGCATCTCTGAAATAAGAGGTCGAGTTTGTTGGCCAATAACATCTTTTTGATAAAAAGAATTTAATTATTATAAAAAAATAACTATTTCTTTTTGATAAAAATAATTTAATTATTATAAAAAAAATAACTATTTCCTTTCGTCTATGTACAACTTTGGAAACCAGAAAAATATTAAAAAAATATTAATAGTTAAAACCAAAGTAATTGACTATCAACATCGAATCAATCACTAGAATCATGACCTTGAGAAGGGACTAATAAATATTTATACACTCATAGAAAGTAGTAATAAGTATTTATACACTCATAGCAATATGTATGAGAAAAATAAGTATTTATCTTGAGTTTTAGAATAACACAACTATTCCACACCGCAATCTTGAAATGGTTTATAAAGTATTATAAATACCAATCCTCAAGTGTAGGTGCTCTCGCAAGGAGGGGAAATAATTTTAGTGATTAATATTTTAAAATGTGAGATGGAGATGTTCCAAAAAATAATATTAAACAACACGCCATCCTCACAAATCACATATCGTCTTTCTTTACTAGAGATAGTTTTAGAAGATCGAAGCGAAGATAATTTATTTATAGAAATGTAACCAACTCAAAGCAAGCGCAAAGCGTGTACGAAAAATCTAAAAAATAATATGCAAGAGATTGATGTGATAACAAGAATTTGTATAAAAATACAACAACATTGAAATGTAACAAATTCAATGCAAGCACAAAGCGAGTACCGAATCTATAAATAAAAATAAAAATGTAACAAGTATAAAGCGAGTAACAAATCTACAAATATAATATCTAATATCAAAATTAACTATAACCAACCACTTTGATATCGCAACCAGAGGGTGTATTTGAAATAATATGTCTGCCTAATTTAAATGTTCTATGTTCTTGATTTTGATTTTTTTGAAGACTATTTAAATTATGTTTTTGAATGCATAAATTGATTTGACATCTTCTATATGTAATCTCAGTCATTAATCTGAAAAAATACTTAAAAAAAATAAAAAAAATAAAATATTTAGACTATATCACTCACGAAACCCAAAACAACTAGACACACCATATATTATAAATGCAAAAAGTTTCAGCGTGTGTTACAAAATGTCATTAGATTAGAACTCCTCATGTGCCAAACTTCGTGAATTTTTTTTATATAAACATAAAATTTACCTTAACCCATCTACAAATTGAGTTATATATATATATATATATATATATATATATATATATATTTACAGTTTGTAGAGTCATGGATTCAACAAACATGAGAGACCATGACACTTTCTTAGGTTCAAAAAGAAAAAATAGTCTTCCCTAGTGGGGAAATCATGCAAGATATAACTGTGTTTGTCTTATCAGTGGATTGTAACATATATGTACAAAGTCTACAATGGCCATAGCTAGATCTATGAACTAGATAAAAACATATGCAAACTACTAAACCAACACATAAAAAACATTCTAGGAAGCCTTAGGAACCTCAAGTTCCATTTTTGGAGGGTTGTCGACTATAGTAGAGGAAGCTTCGAGACCTATACTAGCAGAAGGAACCCCAAATCTTGGACCCGTAGATGAAGCGCCAAGACCCAGAACAACAACAGGTGGTTGGAAAACACCCTTGTGTTTATGAGCCAACCAAGTCACAACTTTTAGCAGATATTCGTTCTGAACCTCCAACATTTCCATTCTACCCTTAAGTTGGCGAAAATACTCATCTTTGGGTAGCATTCCATGTGCTGTCATTGTCTTTACATGCCAATATAATTCGAGGGTATAAAAAAAATTGGAGTTTTTCGATTTGGAACATCCTATTTTTGGAATCACACCCCCCCCCACCCCCCACTTGGAAATCAACCTTAGCATCCTCCTTGAATTCATGAGTCAGGTGAACTTCGACTTACAGGGTCGACATGGCCACTTTGTCATCCCCATGCATAGAGTTCTCATAGTGATTTGAAGCCTTCAACATTGCCCTAATAGCTCGAGATGGCACAACTCGAGATGGTCCAACCCCAGAAGAGCATGGTTTGCGACCTCGGGGTGCCATAAGAGGGAAAGAAAAAATAGTAGGAATGACAGACCAACGAACATAGGGCATACAAGCTTGCAGAGACAAATTCATCAAAGCCAAATAGCGAATGAAAGGGATACAAATGAAAACATATGGCACCCTTAAATTCTCGACGAGCCTAGCTCTTCCTACATTTCCATGAAGAACCATGATGATTGATTTCGAGGGAAGAAGCTCCCAAATTCTAGGTTGATTGGGCAGGTATGTCCACTGCATTAGGTCCTGCATCATATCATTCCCCAACATGATCACCATGCGAGTTGTGAGCTCGGTATTGGTGAAGAAACAATGAATTCCTCCTCTTTGGCATGCGAAAGAGATGGAACTCCTTCTCCATCCCTAAACCATTCATTCTCATAATTTCATTGAGTCCTATCACTTCTGGATGTTGGAGAGGACAACCGAGATGAGAGCTCTAGAGTAACGAAGGAAGTGACATTCAGAATGATGCGAGGAGACGGGTATGTTCCCAAATACCCTTGAGATGTGCACCACACATTCAATGACCACCACCTTGTCATACATACAAGTGAACACCCCATCCAAAAAATATATTTAATATATGAAAACTAAAATAAATACATATTAATTTTATAATCAAATCAAATACTCTTTATTTATTCTCTTAATTCATATATATTTCAATTCATATATCTAATACATAA
>SNQJ01S0052301.1:14304-32487 GCA_010110895.2 Picea sitchensis | reverse complement strand
TTTTGTAGCCCCCCACCCCTGGCAGGGGATTCGGGGGCAGCACCCCCAAAGATAAATATTGGGAAAATTTGCCTTGTAAAATATTGTAATTTCATAGTCAATTTGGACCATTCATTATAAGGTTTCATATCTAACGGTAGAAGTTATTTTAGGGATTTTTTCCCTGGAAGGAAACCCTCTTTTATGAGGGAATTGTATTATGGTTGTGCATCATTGTGATTATTGTATTCTGAGAGAGAAGAATGTGAGAGGAAGAAGGGTAAGTTACATCGGTTGAGTTGTAGGTTGTATCCCTTGATTTTGTTGGATAATAAAAAGGAAGGAACTGGAAATTTCTATGGTGGACGTAGCCCACATTGGGTGAAACACGTATATCTATGTCTCTATTGTATTGTGTATATTCTATTTTTTATTTCTACATTTTATTTTATTTTATTGCTCCATGATCCTATTTTTCTAACACATTATTCTTCAGAATCTAGTTGTTAAGTCATTTGCACTTCTTACACATTTGAATATTAAAGAATAAACTTTAAAAATATACACAGCTAGAAAGGAAACATTTCAAAATAACAATTAAAGGCCATTGAAACTTTCCAGATCATCAATCCATAGAATCACGCTACCTCAAACAAAGAAGAGTCTAATTGGGTCTCATCTCTAGGCATGATCCCTGTTGTTGATTCAAAGGGAATTTAGAGCCCTCAATAGAACGAACAAGATTTAACTTAGTGAAGGTTGTGATAAGATAATTTCTCATATATAACGTGATGAATGGGAATCAGAGGAGTCAAACCTGAGTCCTTTCTCTAAGAGAAGGATAAATTCAGACATCCCACCAACATAAGTAGATTTAGGGGGTCAAGTGTGTTACATAGTGGTATTAGAGTAGTGTTCAAACTCTAGGCTTGGATGGGTCGCCAAGATTGCGTGACTATTTAAGAAAAAAATTATTTTTTTAGGAGTGCATGTTAAAAATTTTGACTTAACAACTAATAATGTTTCATTGTTTCAGCGTGTAGGATGTCCTGAAAAGAAATCATAGGTGAATGGTGCAACATAGCATGGAAGACACCTCACACTTCAGAGATGAATAATTTGATGGTTGGAGGGCCATAGAAACCCCTCTAGATTTGGTTTCTAATGTCATAAATCTAAAAGAATAAATAAAGGGCTCATGAAATCTTAGGCCAACTAGGAATAATTGAATGCAGTGCTACTGCATTGTTTGTCATAAATTTGGAAGCATTTGCAACAAGGCCCAACCACTAGTAATGAAGAATTACAACAGTCGAAGAGATTGAAAACCCCTTCATATGCCCAAAAGAATGGATTGGCCCATAGCAATGTAGGAAGAAGTTATTCCAAGAAGATGCATTAGGAAGCAAAGAAAGGTAAAGTTGGTGGAAGTGTTTCCACAAAGCCATCTAGTGGGAAGACTACTACTGGTGGAAGTGTTTCCACAAAGCCATCTAGTTTAAGGATGTATTTCCGAAAGAGGTACCTAGAATTCCTCCTAAGAGATATATTGAATTTTCAATATATATTGTCCCTGTAGCAGTACCAACATCAAAAGTTCCCTACATGATGAGCACACTAGAGTTGGTGAAATCAAAAGTGCAGATGAAGGAGATGTTTTATAAAGGGTACATTAGGACAAGTGTATCCCCATGGAGAGAACTAACATTATTTGTGAATAAAAATGATGGTACATTGTGGTTGTGCATTGATTAACGAAGGTTAAATAAGAAGACCATAAAGAATATGTATCCATTACCCAAGATTGATGATCTTTTCAATCAACTCAAGGGAGATACAGTTTTCTCTAAGATTGACTTGAAATTTGGATATCAACAAGTTAGGATTAAGGAAGAGGATATTCACAAGACAACCTTTAGAACAATATATGGAAAATATAAGTTCGTGGTAGTCCCATTTGGGCTTAACAACGTACCAACTACTTTCATATTCTTAATTAATAGTGTTCTCAAAAAGTATTTGGATAAGTTTGTCTCAGTGTTTGTTGATGATATTATGGTGTATTCAAAAACTAAATAAGAACACAAAGAACATATTAATATGGTGTTACAAGTGTTGAGATATCTCTAATTGTATGCCAAGTTCAACAAGTGTGATTTATTTCAGAATGATATCCAGTATTTGGGCCACACCATCTCAACAGAAGGAGTGGCAGTGGATCCTGAGAAGACAAAGGCAATCATGGATTGGCCTGACCCTCAGAATGTAATAGAGGTAAGTTCATTCATGGGATTAGTTGGATATTATAGAAAGTTTATTAAGGGATTTTCTAATATCAGTAATCCCATTAATTCATTACAGAGGAAAAGTAAAAAAAATTGTATGGTTGACAAAGTGCGAAGCCAACTTTCAGCAGTTGAAGAATATTTTGACCAACAACCTTGTTTTGAAGATTGCAGACTGTTGGCCCTTGACCAAGTTTTGAAGATTACTTGGTCATACTTGACCACTTTTGGGACTGGGACAGCTTGCCAAGGAAGGAGCACAACGTGAAGTAGAAAATAAGGAAGCAAGACCTATCTTGGGGTCTATTTTAGGGTTTTGGGGTTGATGTAATGAGAAAGGGATGTCGGCCCATGGGTTCACCCACGTTTAGGCCCATTTTGTAATCTATAAATAAGTAATATAGATAGTAAGATAGAAGAGAGATAGTAATATAGTACATATGTGTGATGTAAGAATGGAAATTTAGTGCTAGTATTTGGATCTGTGTGATCGGATGTATCTTAGAGTTCTCTATGCATGAGATATGAGAGCTAAGTGCAGATTGTTATAGTCTTTTGCTGAAGAGAAAGGAAGAAGGATCTAGCGAGCTGTGCAGATCTTATGTCCTCTGCGAAGTAAGGGTCATTAAAGCTCTGTGTTGTAACTGCTTGACCAAGATAATATAAAGAAGACTTTTTGGACATAGCCCCAGGGTGGGGTGAACCACGGTAATTATGTGTATAGTGTTTTATGCTTCTCTCTTATGTATTTATCTCTTTCTTAGCTAAGTGCTTGATGTGGTTAAGCAGATCTAGTATGCTTTGTGTTGTTGAAGAATGAATGAACATTAGATCTAATATATGAGATGCTCAGTGCTTGATCTGTTGAATCTAACCTATCTTTCTGTGGATAAGTACTTAGTATAAGTATTTACTGTGATTCTCTGTGTCTTCTGCGAAGTTGATTAATGAATGTATATTAAGGAATAATTGATGTTAAGTGCATTGTAGGAAAGATAATCACAGATATGTGTCCTGGCTAAGGTTGTAGACACCTAAGTCTCATAACCACCCATGCCTCTACATCGGGTGAGACTTCATCTGCTTCACAGTTGTTGCCGAAAGGGCCGGTAGTTAGGGCTTTGTTGGTGCGCTCTTGAATGTTGAACCCTGGGTCTACCCCTGTGCCAACAAATGGTTATGTAGCCTCCATTGAGAATGTAGCAGTATGCTTTGGTTGCCAGCTGATTGCAGGCAAGTTAGTCTGAAAAACAAGACCTACACAGGTGACCGGATTTGTAGTTGACCTCGCAGGGAAGTGCGTGAAGGGACTACAAATGAAATGGGTGAAATACCTCATAAATCAGCTAGAGCTTGACTGTAGACAAGCGCAAGACCAAGGGTATGAGTTCCACGTAAGCTGGTTTCTCATACTCATCTCCTTCATCACGTGGGAACTACTCGAGGCAGCCACGTTTTCAGAGATCGAACCCTTCAAACCTCTGGCCGTGAAGTTCTGTACGTTGTGGTACTCCATCTACATGAACAAACAGTGGCAGTCCAATTTCATCTTCCATGCGTACTACACTCAGTTGAGGAATTCCATTCAGTCTACACCGCACATTACACCCAACACTCTTCATAGGTTTCGACCTTTGATGAAATTCAGCACAGATCGTCACTCCACCTACATGACAGTGCGAAGATGAGCACAAACAACAACTCCAGTCATATTACAAGATGACTTAAGATGACTTGGAGGAGATTACCAAGGAATGGTCGACAGACCTCCTTGTTGCAGAAGATCCCGCAGAGATGTCTGACGTAGATAGCCCTGAAGCTATGCCCGATACACCAGGACTGTGCAAGCCTAAGAAGGATGTGAAAGTTCAATATATCCATAACACATCCACGAAGACTACTTTGCTATCACCTGTGAAGGGAGGTGATGAGGAAGAACTAGGAGGCACAAAAGTTTAACAGAGCAAAGACAAGGTTACCTCGCCTAGGGACGAGGCAGATCCGTCAAAGAAAAGGAAGACTACCCCACCGAGGCCCTCATCCAGAAAGAAAACTAAGGCCACCCAGACCATGCTTAAGACTACGCTTACCCCAAATGATTTTGACTTCCTAATTGTTGCACTGAATAATGTTTCATTAGAGCTCGCAAAAAATCAGGAAGCAAAGCAGGAGGAGCTATTCCGCCAGATCACGGGTGAATTTAAAGAAGCTTAGCAAGCACTTCAGTCCAACCAAGCAGTTCCTACAGTGCCGATAGCAATGGAAATATCAGGAACAGGCGATGAGCCCACACAGTTACGCCAGATCGCAGAGAAAGTTGAAGCTCGCCTTTGACGAGCTCAAGAAGACATAGCAAAATCCACCCAAGATTTGGTGCAAGCACAGAACGCACATGAAGAGAAACAAAGAAAGGTCGCACAGGAGAAACTTGAATTACAAGTGAAATGGGAGGAGGAAAAAGCCTATTTATAGCAGAGCAAGGACCAGTTGCTAGCAGAGCAACTTGAAACAAAAGAAAGAGTTCATAAGGCACTATGCTCCGTGACAATCATAGAAGTGAAGATGGAAGATCGTCTTTCACAGCAGGTGACCCAGGTGGAAGATGTAATCCAACAACTTCAACAACGCATCACGGACCTAGAACTCTGCACCATGCCTGAGAGACCCCAAGAGATAAGAGATATAAGAGAGGCCATTGCTCGAAGCGTAGTCGCCTGATTAAAAACTTTATCTTTGGAATGTAGGCAGCTAAGCACCATAAGCGCCCAGACCTATGAAACCCTTGCAGAGAATCCAGAATTGCAGACATTGGAGACACAACTCCAAGAAGAAAAGAAGCATGTATATGTGCTACAAGTGCAGCTGAAGTCCATGACCCCAAATGAAAGAATGAAGAGGTTCGCAGAGCAACGCACAACCCAACAACAAGTACACACGTTGCAAAGTAAAGTAATGGACGTTTCTCGGTGACTGCAACCACTCCAAGAGAAGGCATGTCAACTGTTCACCGAACTTGAAATCTAGGGAGTTGAAATCAAATAAGGTGCCATCATCGTAGAACAACGCCTGGAAGGACCGCTCGATCACACAGTAATCCAAGAATTTACCGAACAAGAGGTTGTCGCACTACAGCAGGTTGAAGCAGCTCGAGCCACACTCGAGGTGTTCGAATTGGAATTGGTCAGACCTGAGTGACTCAGGATGAGTCACAGGTGAGTGTTGGGGGCCTGTTGGCCCTTGACCAAGTTTTGAAGAGTACTTGGTCATACTTGACCACTTTTGGGACTGCGACAGCTTGCTAAAGAAGGAGCACAACGCGAAGCAGAAAATAAGGAAGAAAGACCTATTTTGGGATCTATTTTAGGGTTTTGGGGTTGATGTAATGGGAAAGGGATGTCGGTCCATGGGTTCACCCACGTTTAGGACCATTTTGTAATCTATAAATAGGCAATATATATAGTAAGATAGAAGAGAGATAGTAATATAGTACATATGTGTGATGTATGAATGGAAGCTTAGTGATAATATTTGGATCTGTGTGATTGGATGTATCTTAGAGTGCTCTATGCATGAGATAGGAGAGCTAAGTGTGGGTTGTTATAGTCTTTTGTTGAAGAGAAAGGAAGAAGGATCTAGTGAGCTGCGTAGATCTTTTGTCCTGTGTGAAGTAAGGGTCATTAAAGATCTATGTTGTAATTTCTTGACCAAAATAATATAAAGAAGACTTTGTGGACATAGCCACAGGGTGGGGGTGAACCACAGTAATTGTGTGTATGGTGTTTTATGCTTCGCTCTTATGTATTTATCTCTTTCTTGGCTAAGTGCTTGATGTGGTTAAGTNAGTATGCTTTGTGTTGTTGAAGAATGAATGAACATTAGATCTGATATATGAGATGCTCAGTGCTTGATCTGTTGAATCTAACCTGTATTTATGTGGATAAGTACTTAGTATAAGTATTCACTGCGATTCTCTGTGCCTTATGTGAAGTTGATTAATGAACATATATTAAGGAATAATTGATGCTAAGTGCACTGTAGGAAAGATAATCACAGATCTGTGTCCCAGTTAAGGTTGCAAACACCTGAGTCTCACAACCACCCCTGCCTCTACCTTGGGTGAGACTTCATCTGCTTCACGGGTGTTGCCAAAAGGGCCAGTAGTTAGGGCTTTGTTGGTGCGCTCTTGAGCATTGAACCCTGGGTTTGCCCCTGTGCCAACACAGACCCTGAGAAGGATTTATTGATTTGTATTGATGCTTTAAAATAGGGACTCGATGGAGTTCTTATGCAAGAATGGAAAGTGATCTATTATGAGTCATGGAAGCTAAATGAGCATGACCAATGGTATGTCGCCCATGATTTGGAGCTTGCAACAATTGTACATGTGTTGGAGATGTGGAGTCATTACTTTCTTGGAAGAATATTTGTATTCATGATGGAAAAATGTGGTCTAAAGTAATTATTTGTTCAACCATGATTGAATTCTAGAAAGGCCTGGTGGATGGCGTTGGTTAGTGAGTTTGATTTTGAAATAAATCACATAAAAGGAAAATAAAATAGAGTGGCAGATGCACTCAACCAAAACATGCAGACAATACACTTATAAATAACAAGTGTAAGAGAGTTTGACATCAAGCAAAGAATTAGAATCCTCTTGCAAGAAGATGAGTTTTTCAATCAGGTAAGAGAGGGATTGCAGCAAGAAACCAACGGAAAAAAGTATGAAGGGTATCATCTTGCAACCAATGAATTATTGTTGTACAACAACATTGTGTATGTTCTTGATTCAACAGATCTGAAACATCTGGTCATGGATGAATTTCATAGGAGACCTTATGTGGGTCATCTTGGTTATCAGAAGATGATAATAGCAGTAAGGCAGTTGTATTACTGGCCTAGAATGAAGAAATACATTGTTGGATTTATTTCCAAATGTTTAGAGTGTCAACAAGTAAGTTGAACACAAACACCTTGCAATAATATTGCAGCCATTGTGAATTCCATAATGGAAATGGGAGATAATATCCATGGACTTTATTATGGGTTTTCCAAGGACAATTAGAAAACATGATGCAATCATGGTGGTAGTGGATAACTTGAGAAAGACAACTCAATTTATTCCCATCAAATGTATTTTTAAGGCTATAAATGTTGTTGACATTTTTATGAAGGATATTTTCAGATTGCATGGGTTACCCAAGACCATAATTTCAGATAGAGATGAAAATTTCACCTCAAATTTCTGGAAAGGTTTGTTCACGGGCTTAGGAACAAAATTAGCATTTAGTTTGGCCTACCATCCTCAAACATATTTTTAGACCAAAAGGGTGAACAAAGTGTTGGAATACATGTTGAGGATGCATGTCATGCATCAACCCAAGCAATGGGAAGAATATTTACCCCTAGTTGATTTTTCCTATAACAATGGTTATCAAGAATCATTGAAGATGATTCCATTTGAGGCTCTGTTGTTTGAGTTACTTCACACAAACCTAGGACTTATTTTTCATAAGGTTTTTCCTTGTTTATTAGTCACAATTATTCATTATCCAGTCTCCTATATTTTAGGGGAGAATATTCCACCTTGAGAATATTCTCTTTCAGTTGACACTTCAGTTTGACTAGTTGAGTTGAGTTTAGATATTGCATTGGTTTTGTCACCATGAAACATTGGGATCATCACCATGATAATGCACACTTTCCTTGGGATCATCACCATAATGGTGCATTATCCTTGATTCCTTGAGTTAACTCCTCACTACTCTCTATTCAGACAGTTAACTAAAGACTAGTTGACTAGTTAACTCAGCTAATTGGCAGTTCACTCTCGTAACTGTTATCCACATTTTTGGTTATCGAGATGATGACATGATAATGACATGATGATGGAAGATCTAACTCTTCATTAAGATCATTTTCATGAAGAAAGTTACACTTATCAGCTTCTCAAAATCACACTTTTGAAGATAGTACGCAGGCTGCATATATATTGTCCTGCGGAAATACTTGATTTCCGCAGGCTGCATTCAGTCTGACTGCGGACTTTCCGCACTGTGCTAATGGTCAGGGTGCGGAAATGTTTCTTAAGGGAGAAAACGGATAAGTTCTCGATCCTTCTAGACGGAATCTTCTAGAAAGATGAGTTGGAGTTCGAATGGTTGGCAAATTAATGAATCTCCAGATATCTTGGGATTACATTCTATCCAAGTAACTAACAATCTTTTCCTATATATTGAAGAGATGATTCATGGAAAGGGTTAAGAATAAGAACAAGTAGCAAATTAGCAGGAGTAATATATTGGAGAATTGGTGAACTATTGTATGGAGAATTGATGCTGCAGCAAATAGAGACAGCCACAAGGTTATCACAAGTAGTGGAGATTCTTCATGCATGATGAGCAAATGTGTGTGTGTCGAAGCTAGAAGCCATTGAAAGGAGATCTACGACATCAAGGCNAACTCAATTTATTCCCATCAAATGTATTTTTAAGGTTATAAATGTTGTTGACATTTTTATGAAGGAAATTTTCAGATTGCATGGGTTACCCAAGACCATAATTTCAGATAGAGATGAAAATTTCACCTCAAATTTTTGGAAAGGTTTGTTCACAGGCTTAGGAACAAAATTAGCATTTAGTTTGGCCTACCATCCTCAAACGTATTTTTAGACCAAAAGGGTGAACAAAGTGTTGGAATACATGTTTAGGATGCATGTCATGCATCAACCCAAGCAATGGGAATAATATTTACCCCTGGTTGATTTTTCCTATAACAATGGTTATCAAGAATCATTGAAGATGATTCCATTTGAGGATCTATTGTTTGAGTTACTTCACACAAACCTAGGACTTATTTTTCATAAGGTTTTTCCTTGTTTATTAGTCACAATTATTCATTATCTAGTCTCCTATATTTTAGGGGAGAATATTCCACCTTGAGAATATTCTCTTTCAGTTGACACTTCAGTTTGACTAGTTGAGTTGAGTTTAGATATTGCCTTGGTTTTGTCACCATGAAACATTGGGATCATAACCATGATAATGAAAAATTTCCTTGGTATCATCACCATAATGGTGCATTACCCTTGATTCCTTGAGTTAACTCCTCACTACTCTCTATTCAGTCAGTTAACTAAAGACTAGTTGACTAGTTAACTCAACTAATTGGCAGTTCACTCTCGTAATTGTTTGAGAGACTAGACTAGGTGGTAGTTCAATCCTGTAATTGTTGGTGTGTGTCCAGATAACTCTAGACCACAACTATGGTGCATTGGTTCTCATCCAGTGCACAATATTTGAGTTATACAGAGTATATCATGAGTAAATTATTCATTATTCTAAACGGTTAATGAGAATTCTTCTATTCTTTCTCTCTTTCTTCTTCTTTATCAAATTCTCTTTGAAAATGTGTGTATTATTGTTTATATAGATCTATTATGTGTAGTTTCAACACATTTACATGGTACCAGTGCTGAAAAAATACTAAGAAAAAGCTACACCAAAATTTTTTGCAAGTACAAAAGATTAAAGACAACGGAAAGATGGATTTCCAAAAAGAATTCATTCTTACACCTTACAACTATTTTGCATGGAAGGAGAAAATATCCATACATATCTGAACCAGAGGGTTGTATAGGTTAACCTTGAATACAACTACAGAACCAACATCATCCATAGAAAATCCAAGTACTTAAATCCCATGGATGAGGCACTTGGAACAATTTGTAGTGTTATTTCTCCCAATCTCCTTTTTCACATATCTTCCTATAAGACCCCCAATGAAGCCCGAACCACCTTGGAAGGGATCTTTGGAAAATAGGATGAGATGAGGGGACACATGCTGGAGGTGGATTTACTCACATTGGATCCAAAAATCTTCGACAATATCCAAGATTTCTTTACAAAATTCAATGATTTACTGTCGCAACTCAAAGCTCGCAGGGTTGATAAATTGAAGGAGGAGAAACAAATGGTTCTCACCATTCTCTCCAAAATTGGTCCTAAATGATCTATATTCATATCCATATTCCATTCTGTTAGATTCTCCTCTGGATCTGTAACACCCCAGGTTTTGAACCCCCATTTTAAATAATGTATTGTTACAATGCTGAGAGGCCAAAGTGCCCAAACAATTATTAAAAGGCCAGTGTGCCAAATACATGTAATGTTTCTTATCATTATTAATAATAAACACATCGTTGGTTGCTAGACGGAAAAGGACTACAGTTATAGGGGGCTATGATTCCACAAGAGAGGGGGCTTGAGGGGCTAAATGTTTATTACTGTGTTAATTACCTTTCTGACTAAGGGAAGGGGATTGGTTATGTGAGCTTCTTGGGGAAGGCCAGGAGGTTCTTGATTTCCCCACAAAAATACTTAAACCCATCCCTAGTTTTATTGTGGCATTGGTCGTTGGCTCGTCCACTCTGTCACCTCTACATTATCCCGTTCTTTCCTTCACACACTCACATGAATGCACTCCCATGCACTCACTCCCATGCACACACTCCCATGCACCCCCTGACCCATCCATTGATCCCTCCTCACCTGCGTCTTGGCTTGGCAAAGAGAAAGGGAACCAAACTACTGAATAATTATCCAGGGGTTAGTTGGTTGTAATGGGCATTGGTGCAATCCAACCATGAATTGGGGCATGCATGTCTGAGAGGCATTGGCATGTGCCCTGTTTTCTCACAACTGCAAGTCCTAAGAGTTCCATCATTCAGATTCTGGACCAGTTTTGTTGGAGGCCTTAGAAAATAAAGGAGAAGGACTGTCTGAGGGACTGCATGGTAGAGAAGGGTGGAGGTCCATTCTCTTGGGGTGGTAAAGGTTGGGTAGAAGAGATCTGGGTACTTGTATTATTGTGGGTACTGGGAAACCTATGAGATATTGAGAGATGACTGATTTGGGAGCCCAAGTACACTCTGGAACCATCCTTGTGGATTCATAGCCCAGGCTCGAGGGTTACATTGCTGTTGAGATTTGGAGCAGTGGTGTCTATGGTTGGGTGGAACATCCTTGGTCTGCAGCTAGTTGGTGTCATCTTTCATAAAGATAAGTTCTCTCCATTATGGTATCCTTTACATGTATATGATGTATATGATTATTTTTCTTCTGTATATTTAATTATTGTTTAATTGAATCTTTAGACTATGCATGCTTGCTGATTTTTGTTGTGCATGTCATTAAAGTCTTTTCTTTTATGAATCCTTAAAATTTTAAAAGGTATCGGTAAAAGAAATAAGTCCAAGGGTGGTCTTGAAGGTAGCATACCCCAGCCTGTGGGTGGATGGGTATGTTATAGTTTGGTATCAAAGATTTTGGTTGAGATAACAGGATGGTATGGGCTGGTTCTATTGATCAGAGTCTCATGGTTACAGATTGAACTATGACCATGAAGTTGAAAATCTAAGGAGAAATGGCATTGAAGAATCTATGCAGGAGATAGAATGTTAAAGACCTGTGGTAGGGGTTCAAAGGATCGTGACCATCCCCCTTTGAATCTGGGAGCGATTTCCACTGTAGGATCATGAGATATCCAGGATCATTGGATCAGAGAACAAGGAACAAGGGTCATCTGATGAAAAGGAAGAAAGGTCCAAGGTCATAGCTGTCAGATCCTGTTGGAGAGTGAGATCAACGGAAAGGAAGCATTATGGGGAACCGAGTTGCATGGGACATAATTTCCCAAGGCGGTCCCACAATCCAAACCATGGTTTCACCAAGGGGTTATGTGTCAATGTCAAGATAATTGTGGGGCAAAAACCGAGTTACTCCAAACCTTTGATGTGTGCCCCCATAATTTGAAAGGCATGTAGTGATGTGACATGCTATTACTCGAGAGATGAACCTTCGAAGAGCAGAAGTAGTTGGGGACCATAGATCTGTAGGAGGATACGCGTCAATTGATCATGTGCTCTGGGTAAATGAACTCTAGGAAAAGGCAAGTAGGAGAAGTTGAGAATTGAGATTTCTAGACATCGAAGATCCGAAGTGAATCTCAGTCGTCCGATCCAAGAGGACACGTGGCAGAAATTCACGCACTTTTGGGGAAAGCAAAGGTTGAGAGTTGAGTTCTCTGAAGTACAAAGACTTGTTGGCCCTCAACCAAGTTTTGGAGAGCCTTGGTCATGTTTGACCATTTTTGGGACTTCAACAGGCTGGTCGAAGATGGAGTGCCAGGTGAAGTAGAGATAGCAGGATATTGCCCCGTTTTCTGGGTTTTTTGGGTTTAGGGTTTATGTAACAGGTATGGGATGTCAGTCCATGGGTTTACCCATGTTTAGGCCCCTTTTGTAATGTATAAATATATATCTAGGCGATGTAAGAAGTATCTACTAGACCTAGTAGAATTGGCTTAGTGCGGATCTAGAGGCTTTGTGCATACTATGTGTTAAAATTTCGAGAGATAAATGCAAATGATTGTAAGAGGATTTGGTGCAAACTGTGTAAGAAGACTCTATGATGTGATCTAACTTGAGGAAGGAGGATCTGGCGAAGTGCGTTCAGATCTCCTATCCTATGCAGAGTTGTCTTTGTGGCTCTCTACATGTAAGAATATTGAAAGAAGATAATAAAGAAGATGAAGAGTTGGTGGACGTAGCCCCATGTTGGGGGTGAAACACGCATATCCTGTGTTGTGATTGTTCTGTGTGATTGATGTGATTTATTCTTAGCGATGTAATATTTATGTATGTATATTCATATGATGTAGTAGCTTATTGCTTAATATCATGAATGAATGATAGACCTGATCCATTTCTATGTGCTAAGTTCTTGGATGTGTTAGATCTTGTTGAATACTGTGTTGTTCTGTAATTAGTGTTGCACCTCTTTTGTCACCTAAATGAGAAAAATAGAGGTGCTTACAATATTAGTTGTCTTAGCTAAGCAAGATAGCAGTAAAGGAAAGGGTTAGAAAAAGAAACATAAAAAACTAAGCTAAGAATTAAACTAGAATAGAAAAGAACAACTAAACTATTGAGCATAAGGACATAAGAACAAGAAACAAACAAGACTCATGTCACCAATGGCAAGGATTATATTAGTGAAAAGAAAACACCAAGAAGAAAGAGGACTTTGGGTCCCTTCTTCCTCCAAGGGAGGGCTCTTGGTCCCCCACAAATGAGCTCCTCTTACAACTTTGAAACTTGAAAGAAATGGTGAAAGAATCTCAAGCTAATCCACTCAAGACGTGAGATGGATTGCCCCAATTGTAATGATGCTAGTATACACTTGATAAGAAAAGAGGATTCCCCAAGAGAATAGCAGCAGCATTACCTTGCAAATTAATTCCTTGAAAATGTAGTGCACCATGGCCTTGTTTTATAGCACCACTTTGAGGTATTGTGCAACCAACGTTTACTGTGAAAAGAGGTTGTTTAGGGAATTTTTATGTCTTTGACCAGCCACCCAGTCGGATCCAACTGAGATTTTGATGTCAAATCAACTTGGAAGCTGAACCAAAAGTGGGTGGGAGGCCGACCAATCTCATAAATGTGTTGTTCTCAGGTGCACATGGATTTTAGCGACCACAGTCGCGCATCGTGTGCATGTGCGCTTTTCGTGCATTTCTGGATGCCACATGTGTGCGTGCGCCCTATGTAGTCATAGGGCACCTTAATTTTATAACTGGTTGTATAGTTTTGGACCTTTTGGAAATTATTTTGTGGTAATTTTGGTCCATGGGTGACCTCATAACTATTTGAAGATGCTGGATTCCTGTAACCATTTGCAGATGAAATTTTAGTGATAACAGATGCCCCCTGATGGATGAGGTTAGGAACATACGTATAGCCAAAATTCATCAATGTTTCTTCTACTGAGAGTGTCGTTGTATGAAAGAGCCATAGTGAGAGTATCAAGAGTGACCCGTTGGAGGGAGAAGGGAACCTGTAGGACCCAACCTTCCATAAGGTATGTAAAATAAATTGTGTACAAATGAGGCGGGCATGCCCCATGCTCGTGTCATGTAACTAAAAAATAAGGGTTTGTACAACAACTGAAACTGCGTGTTGATGTAGATCACTACAACTCCCTTAGGGGTGGTTTTGATAAAGGAAGAGGACGATTCTAATGAGGAACATACTCTGAACAGTAGACAAGGATACTTGTAAGAATTATCACGGATGCTGTGGGCATTGATAGCCCAGCCAAGTTCAGAGGTCTTCGGTGAATATAGGAAACAATTGCAATAGTCGCAAAGTAAGACCCATCGTAACATGAGAAAGTATTGAAGTTGAATGTTATGGAGGTCAACGATAGCAGGGAGAAATTATGGTTCTCTCTGTGCCATCCGAGACCTCTCATTGGAAAGGTAATGAGAGTCAAGATATTATTGCCCTTCTGGAAACTGTGTTGACGTTGACAAAAAGGGAGACACAACTCTAAGAAGAAAAGGGCCTCGTGAAATATAATAAGTGAGGTTAGGAACTGAGGAGGTACATGGATGAAGGAAAGATGTATGAAGACTCAATACTACCCTTGGTTGGGGTATATGCAAAGTATAAGTGGCTGCAACCAATCAACTAGGTCGAGTGTCAGGGGGACAACACGACGGGGGATAAGTTGTGCCAGAGGTAGGACAAAGTGAACAAACTCATAGAGCAAAGGTAGATGACCTATGGGATACTTAGAGTATATGGATGATGTCAATAGGACTAGATGATAAGGAGTGCCCCAACCAAGGGCGACATGGTTTCATTTGCCAAAAAGGGAAGAAGGTCACCAAAGGTGATGACAAAAAGATATGTAAATGCTGGAAACACATGCTTTTTACAATTATCAAATGAATAAAGAATAATTTGGGATGAATGTACAAATACAGAAATGGGTGCCCCAATGTAATATGGTTGGGCTGGTTAGGGCACAATGTGCTTGGAGAACTAGTGGAGGTTGGGGGCCCCATGTGTGGGTTTCTGTATGAGGTAGATGAAATGGAGGGAAATTTGCGGATGGGAAAACTGATTGTGGATGAAATGGAGGGTTAATGATACTACAGAGGTGAAGTCAAAATAGAACCTTGAAGAGATAACTTGGGAGTCCATTGGGAAAGCTAGAAAAATGAGGAGAAAGAGTATGTGGCTGATTCACGACATGATGTAAAACTATCGGGACTCACATCCCTAAAGGGTTGAAAAAATAACATGAGTGTCAAAGTACCAAGGGGTGCTATGAATGGGACAACTCATGTGGAGGAGAGTGCTATCGGGTGATAGTACCCAAAATGCAATGGAGGTGGCGGTACTACAGAGCTGGATATGGGGACCCTAAAGGCATATTTCAGAGGGTGTGACTGGAGATTCAGAGGAAATGATTACATGCCAGTGTTTTTTATATACCTAAAGGGGTTGCGCTGATGTATGATGACCAAGTACCTTCACACATGAAAACCAAATACCTGACATGAACAATATCTGAAGAAAATCGAACATCCAATCATTTGTTTGATAATTTTGAACATGAGCATGCATACCTGGACAGGGTATGAAAAAATGGTGCCTCGGGGGCTAAGGATAAAAAATGGCCTAGGGACTGTCTTGATGTAGATGATAGGATGTTGATCCCGTGGCTAAAGATGGATCAAAAAATGGACACCCGGAGCTCTCGGAATGGGGTTTGGAAGTTTGGCGGAAAGGGCTATATATAGTTGTAGGACCCACATTGCCACCTCATTTGTACCTACTATCAGAGTGATTGGATGAGAGATATTCAGAGGAGATTTGGAGATTCCGGGAGAATGAGGCAGCGGATTTAGGACTAGCGAGCTTCAAGTTAGTAGTCTTATCATCCTGCATAGAATTAGGTTTTCGATTTGTGGGCAGGGCCTATACAGAGGGTTGTATAGGGGGTTTTGTGGGTGTGGGCCCCCCAGTGTGTGGGCGATCCGAAAATATGAGCGCATGGGTGCGTGCTTGTTATCTGGATATCTGCGCATGGGTGTGCCCTAAGGGGGTAAAAAGGCACACATGGTATGTATGCCTATTTGCTACACAGTTTTGCATGGGTGCGCGACTATGTAGTGGACATGCGCGCTATGATGCACGCCTGTGTTCATGACAGGGGCGCATGGAGGCGCTTCTGTATGGCAGACAGGCACGCATTCATGTGTGCCTATGGGATGAATAGGCACGCATGTTTGTGCGCTTGTGGGGTGAACAGGTGTGCATGTGTGCATGCCTGTGGGTTTAAATAGCTACGCCTTGGAGGCAAGGATGATGGGTGCAAAAATCATCTTTTTTGAAGATTTTAATGTGTTTATGTTCGAGATGGCTGATCTAACACTGTATTTATGTGGTTGCAGGCGATCATTTGTACGATGTTGGTCCACTAGCAAGAGTGGTATTGGTCATAGCTGAGGGATTCCATGGCTATTGAGGAGCCAATAGTTCATGCCACTTTGGCAGCCTGTGGGTTGCTGAAGTTCTTCGAGTGCCCATTGATACAGGCTCAGGAGTATCTTCTTCAGTTTTTTATCCGGATGTGGAGTCCAGATCTGCATTGTTTTATGGTGCGGGGAGAGTAGCTAGCCTTCACTGTGGTGGAGGATGTGTACTTTCTGACTGCGCTCCCATTTCATGGAACGCCCCTACCGACAGAGCCTGTATTACCAGGGGATGGGAAGTTGGCTACCTTGGGCCAGAGATACTGTTTGAGAGAGAACTTTATGTCAGGCTCCGTAGTGAGTATCGGGGATATGGATGCTTTAGTTCATCATTGTGTAGCAACGATTATTGTGAGGGTATATGGGTCCCTTGCGACTCAGCGGATCAGTGGTGGTCAACTGAGGATTATGGGGAGGGCACTGGCAAGAGAGCATTTTGCCTGAGGCTTGATGCTGCATGCCAAGATGGTAGGGAAGCTTGACAGGTGTTAGACTATGGACTCAGGGGATTTTGCCTTTAGGTCCATCTTGGTGGATTGTTTTTTGGAGAGGGTTTCGATGTTGCACCCTAGAGTTTTATTGGGTGCACCTGGTGCACGAGAGCCACGGTTGATGTCGTGGTCGATGATTTTGATTCGCCATGGTGGTGGTGAGGGTGGCCATTTTTTCTCGGTCGAGGCTGCATAGGTGTGGTGGCAGATCTCACAGATCATACTTCGGTATCCGTACTGTGGAGTGGATTTTCGGGGTGATCCAAATATGGTGTTACCTCCAGGGGAGGTGTTTGACCACCAAGGTATGTTTTTTATTTTGATATGTTGATTTTTGAGATAGTATGACATGTGTATTTTGTATAGATGTTGATACTATCATTTGGTTGTTTGTATGTGTAGATGTGGGACCTCGCGGGCATGAGGTTGAGATGGTGAGAGCGCTAGCTCATTAGGAGCTGGTGAGACCGCTGCGAGGAGAGCCATAGGCAGGAGAGAGACGTCGGTGCGAGGACGTTGAGGCGAGACCAGCCGGTGACGATAGAGTGGCTAGGAGACGTCATTTTGATGACCCTGGTGCTGGGCCATCACATGCTCCTCCTACGGAGGCCGTGGGAGATTTTGACAATATTCTCCGCCACTTGGAGGCGGTGCTACAAGGAGTTCCTGAGGGCATGTGGTCTCACATCCAGGATGAGGGCATCCTAGAGTAGTGTGTTGGAGTTCTGCTGATGTGGCGGACCGTGGTTCAACGAGCAGCAGTAGCAGGTGCTGTGATGACCAGGCGGTTACCTCTAGGTCTGGAGGGACCGATAGCGGGTGGGGCACCACCACCTGAGGGAGGGGCAGGAGGCGGTGCTCTAGAGGCACCTTGAGTGTTTATCTGTGTATTTTTTGTATATTGTATATAGGCTGGTGAGCCCATTTTGGTGTAGTGACACCAGTTTTGTACCGAGGTGCATCATTGGCCTGCGGATTTTGTATATGATGTATTCTATGTGTATGTAGACATTTTGATGGCATTGGTGACCAAGATATATATA
>SNQJ01S0052301.1:1206-14276 GCA_010110895.2 Picea sitchensis | reverse complement strand
TTGGGGTCTTTGTGATGTTTACATGTGTGTTTTTTAATGTTATTTATGATGTCTAATCTTATATATGCTATGACAAACTCTTGATGATTTATGTATGTGTAAAGGTATCTTGATGTGATATATGCCAATCGAGTATAATGTTAGCTAGGTTATCTGTGATTTGATTAAATTTTCTTGGAATATGTGTAAAGGTAATGAAATCAAAATGTTGAGATATAAGTCTAACTTGCAGGTATTTGTGAAAAAGGCAATGATCGTGGACACGGTACACATTGTTAAGTTGGAGGACGACTAGTTGGGAGTCAAGTAAGACGCTAAGGTGATGAAATGATGATGGCTGGCATCGGTGAGGAGGCCAATGAGAGCATTGTACTCAGATTGGTTGTTAGTTGCTGAACCCAAACATATGTCACTAGAGTGGAGCAGTTCATGTGAGGGGGTATAGAGGGCCCAAGCTACCGAAGTGAGATTTTGTGTCCAACGACTATTGTCATCAGCGTAACTGATGTGGTAGGCTAATGGAGGAAGCATCTGTCAATAACAAAAATGATAGTTTAGACATGAGGTATGGAAAAAAGATTAAAAACACTATAAAAGAAATAACCTAATGTAGAATGGCTACGCTTAGGCATAAAGATTCTTTAAGTATAGCCCATTGATGAGTTCTTTGAGAGAGAGGCCTTCGAGGGAAGCCAGGATGTATGCACCTTTGGTGAGGCAATGTTGGATAATGTAGGGGCCATGCCACAGTGATTCAAATTTTCCATGACCGAGGGTATCGTGAGTGATATCATAAGCAAGGACAAGGTCACCTTCATGAAATGAGCGAAGGTTGACATGGCGATCAAAGGTGGCCTTTGACCATTTTTTGGCTGCCTCATTGTTCTGTAATGAAGATCGACGATCTTCATCCAGGGACTCTAAGTTCATCAAATGTTGTTTCATTGGAGCAATGTCGGGTAATAGCTCAATTGCGGTGTGTAAGCTGGGGATTTTACACTCGATAGGAAGAGTGGCCTCGACTCCATGGACTAGATGAAATGGTGTCAAAACCAGTGGTCGCTTTTACAGCCGTACGGTAAGCCCATAGCGCAAAAAATAACATATGATGCCAATTGGTCTTATGTTTGTTAACCGTGCATTGCAACAAGGTCTTGCGGACCTTGTTAACTGCTTCGACCTGTCCGTTAGACTGAGGGTAATATGGTGAGGCAAACTTGTGGGAGAATCCCAACTGTGATGAGAGTTCGATGAAAATCTCATTCTTGAAATGTTTCCAGTGATCGGAAACTAGTTGGAGTGGTACTCCAAAGCGGGATATGACGTGATTAAAGAAAAAACGTGTTGTGGTGTCAGTGGTGTTGTTGAAGGTAGGCATGGATTCGACCCATTTTGTGAAGTAATCGACTGTGACAATGATGTATTTGTGTCCATTGTTGGATGGGGGGTACAAGTCATGAATTTGATGACCCATTTACAAAAGGGTCCTGTAGTAATGACTGGGTGGAGAAGAGCAGGTGGTGCTCGTGCTTTGTTGGCATAAAGATGACATTTATTGGATCGCTTCATGGCATGAATGCAATCGTGAAATAATGTAGGCCAGAAGTAACCTGCTCGGATGATTTTCTGAGCAGTGGACATCCTCAAAAGATGGCTCCCGTATGCACCTCTATGGAAGTCATTCAATACTCTATCGGCCTCGTCAATGTTCAAGCATCGACAGAGTATGGTGTCGACCCCTCACCGATATAAGATATCTCCGATGAGGAGATAGCAGGGGGCCTGGTGGTGAATACGACGTCAATCATATCATGAGAGGTGGTTACCGAAATTTTGGGTTTAGAGGTAGACAAGGAGGTCGCTATACCAAGAATCATCCAAAGTGATATAAAAGAGATGTTCATCGGGGAAGTTGGTATTGACGGGGGCACTGGTAGTATCAGAGGGGAAGGTTGTGACAAGTTTGGTGAGGACAAGAGCTTTCTTGCTCTTTGGTGTTGAAAATTCAAGATCGTACACCTGAAGGATAATGATCCGTCAGGAAAATTTTCCATTAATTTGCCGACGACTGAGCAAGTATTGCATGGAGTTGGAATCTACTATGACTTTGGTGGTGCGAAGCAGAATGTAGTGGCGCAGTTTCTGGACTGCGAGGACAACTGCAAGGGCTAGTTTCTGTTCATGATTATACTTCAAGGGTGGCCCTGAAAGGTTTTTACTAATGTAGAAAATGACATGCTCACATTTGTCATCGTCGATTTGAATGAGAACTCCCTACTACTAAGACAGCTAATGCTGATATGTAGAGGATATAGTCGCGATTATAGTCGGGTGAAATAATTAAAGGGGCGTTGGAGAGTGCCATTTTAAGATCATCAAACACTTTTTGGGCATGTTCATCCTAGTGAAATGGGATGTCGTGGCATAGTAAACGAAGGAACCCGTGTGCTCGAGTGGCATAGTCTGGGACAAATCCTCGTAGAAAGTTAGCTTTTCCTTGTAGGCTCCGGAGTTGGCATAAATTTCGGGGGGGGTGGAATTTCTATGATGGCCTGGACTTTGAGGGGATCCACAGTAATACTTCTTTGGGAAATGATGAATCCGAGGAGGCGCCTGGAAGTGATGCAGAATATGAACTTGAGGGGGTTCAAGTGGATATTGTACTGACGACACCATTGGAAGACGATCCGTAAATCATCAAGATGTTGGGCACATTTTTTGGATCGAGTTGTGAAATTGTCCAAGTATGTGAGGATGATATGAGCTAGATCGTGAAAAATCTATGTCATAGCCCATTGGAAAGTTGTGTCAACATTCTTTAGGCCAAAAGGCATGACACGATATGAAAAAGTACCCCAAGGGGTGGTGAATGCGGTTTTGTATTGATCGGCTGGGTGGATTTGGATTTGGTTATAGCTAGAGAAACCGTCCATGAAGGATAGAGCCTCATGGCCTACGTAGTCTTCGATAATTTGATCGATGAAAGGCATTGGAAAGTTGTCTTTGGGACAAGTGTGATTGAGATCGCGAAAATCCATGCATACACGGATAGTGCCCTATTTTTTGTTAATGGGTACAGGGTTGGAAACCCATGAGGTATAGGTGATGGGGTAGATGAACCCAGCCACGCATAATTTTTCAATCTCGGCTTTAATGGTTGTTTCTTTGGATGGGTATAACAGTTGTTGTTTTTGGCGAACTGGTGTGATATCAGGCCAGGTAAAATAGAGGGATCAAGGCCAGGCATCTCTATGTATGACCAGGCAAAAATATCCCGGTTTTCTTGGAAGAGGGATTTATAGGCAGTGATTTCTTGCGGAGTGCATGCGGAGCCAATGGTGATTTCCTCGACGACTTCATTTTTTATGGAAATATCGATTTTGATGGTCGGCAAAATGTTGGCCATGTTTCCTTCTTCAAAAGAATGAGGGGAAGGAATGGGGTTGTTGAACCAGTCGATATGCCCTGATGGGATAAAATCCTTGGTTTCGACTGGGTATATGGGGTGTTGGTTAGGAGGCATGAAGGATTCCTATGGAAAGATAAGCACTGTATGTTGTAGCGCATCCCATGGGTATTCAGGGGTGGTTATTTCCTCGAGTATGTCCTCATCATAGTGGAATTGGTGGGAATACAAGGGATCTAAAAGAGTGATATCAGTGACTATCACCGTGTGGTTTTCCTTTGGGGATGAATAATCAGGGGGAACGATTCAATGAGATTGTGATGGTTCGCTCGCCATAAACCAAATATCGAGGTACTGAGGATTACCAGTGGTAGTTGGATGTAAAAATTTCATAGGGAAATGAATGGGAGAATTGGGGGGATTTGGGGGTAAATCCTCGTATAAGTCATCCAAGAGCCACAGAGTAATAGGGAGTGCCTCTGGTTCAGGAGAAATGATATGAAGAATCTCTAGTGATGAGGTTAGGTCAATCATTGATTCTATAGGGGGTGTAGGGGTTTGAATCAGGGTCAATTGGCATTGTTTGTATTCAATGATCATAGGACATTGATATGTAAAATGATCTAAGGATTCACATGGAGAGAAAGGACATATCATGCGTTCGTTGATTGAAGTCGTGACATAATGGATGTTAGTGATGTTTGGTGGGGAAGATGTAGTTGGACTGGGTTCGTGCTGGAAGCTTTGGCGTACTGTGACTAATGTCTATCGGAATTGAGGTAGCATTGGGAAATGGTGTGTATAATGGCCATATTCTGAACATATGGTGCAAGAAAATTTGGTTCACAATCCTTTTCTACTTTCGTTAGGGGAGGTAGCGATAGTACTTGCTAAAGTGACAAACAATAATGTTGTTTCATTGAGTTGAATTAGGTTATGTAACTCGGGTAGAGATGGGCATTTCTTGGTTGGGTATCCATATTTATCACATAACGCACAAGGAGGTTGGACGCATGGGGGGAGTGGAGTTGTGGGCTCCTTCTTCTTTTGCCTGGCCCTAGCTATGGAAGGGAGGTTAGTGAGTGGCGGTGTAGAGGGTATGGTGAGAGTGAGTATGGGAATCGTCATTGGGATTCCTTTTGTTTGGGGGGGAAGGGATGGTTGAGGAACCATCTATAGTGGATGTAAATACTAAACTCGAATTTCCAACACCATATTAGGGAGGGTAAGCATTGAGGCTACTTGGAAAGCTTGTACGCCTGGTGGAGGGTAAAAGAAGGGGATTTGAGTAATGGCTTGGGGAATTGTCTCCCAAACTGGGATATGGCCTTGGGGTGAGGTGAAATCGTGAACTAGTGGAGTCGACGAGTTCTCAGGAGGCTCGTGAGGGAGGGGTTTTGTGACTAATGGGGCGTCAGATATGAGATAAGCCTCCCTGGGAGGAAGGGTTTTCTCAATGTCAGTTCCTTTGGATGATACGACAGATACTTGATTGGAAGAATGAAGGAGCGGTGGTGTACCATGGTAAGTTCCTAACAATGATGGGTCTTTGAAAATTTTGGGACCCATTTCGATGAGTGGGTATGCTTCATGATTAGTGTGGATGAGAGGGAGAATGTTATTGATGTTGGCAGAAGGGTTAGGCTCATAATGTGAGACTTGGTCAATTGTAATGATCTTCCCGTTATGGGGGAACATCATGGTTCGAAAGACGGAAGAGGCAACTGCCTTCATAGCGTACATGTAGCTACGACCAAACAAGATATTATAATCAAGTGGGGCATTGATAACTTCAATGTCAATGAGAATGGTCTTGCCCCCGAGTTCTATAGGGACATATTGGAAGAGCCCTTCGGGAGAAGATGGTCATCCGTCATAAACTCTTAAGGTAATGGCAGATGGTATGAGTTCGGGGGAACCAAGTTTCTGCAATACAGACTTGGACATGATGCATGTGGATGTGCCTTCAACGATGATGCATCGATGAACTGTGATGTTTCAAATTTTTACTGGGATTTGAAAAGAGATAAGAGCGGGGAGATGAGGCTCTCCACTATCGAGATCAAATGTGATGAGTTGAGTATACAGGGTCGACTGATCCCAAGGTGGAAAGTAATGATTTCTGCTGAGTGGGACAAGTTTGAAGGACTTATAATATTGACATGGCAGTCGGGGACTGTGCTAAGTCATCGACCAAACTATAATTATGAGCCACCCTAGCCTATGGGTTGTGGACATTCTTGCACAATGGAATGTGAGGGATGCGAAGAGGTGTTTCTGCGTTAGGGTGAGGGATCATCAAAGGGGGTCCTGTTGGTGCTGGGAGTGTTTCTAGGGGGATGTGGGGAGACTTAGTGGGTGCACGATATTGACAACTACGTGTTTGCAGAAGGATTTCTTCCTCACTGGTGAGGAGGATAATACATTCTGCGGGATTGTTTGGTTTGAGATATTGTCCCAACTGTGATGGGGTAGGCTGGATATCCTATTGGGTGTTCATCACACCCTGGTGTGGAATGGGGTTTTGTAGCACGGCTAGGGGTGGTTGTTGCACGTATTGTTGTGGGGCCTGCTGAGGGGTAGGTGGTGCTGGAGTATGTGGTCCATTCACTGAGTCATTCATCCATTTAAAATCAATGATTTGAGGGCAGTGATGAGTATAATGACTAAACTCGCCACAAAGGGCACAAGGGAAGTTGGTTTGAAGATTATTGTTATTTTTCCCTTGACGTTTGTTGTTATTGCCCCCTTGGGGGTTCTGATTCCCTTAGTTCTGGTTGCCCCTAGTAGGTTGGTTCTGTTGGGGGTGATTCCCACCTTGAAATGGGTTGTTATTGTTCTGGTTTTGTCCTTTCTTTTTGGAATTATTTGACTGATGGGTCATATTTGTCATAATCAGCTATTCAAAATTTTGATATTGCTGAATGGGAGAGGGTTGAACAAAATTCACCCCAGCGTGAGGGTGTCCTTGTGATGGAGCCATGGGCTGGGGAAGTCCAGGAAATGGAAAGTATGGATTATTTTGTGGTAATGATCAATAAGGTACATAGGAAGGCATGGTGCTTTCTCTAGTACTTAGAGTATAATCCGAGGTAGAGGGAGTACCCGAACTTGTTTGGATAGGTGGGTGTATTGTGGGTGTTGGTGGTGGCTCACTGATGGGTGGAGGAAGAGAAATAAGGTATGGTTGTTGATAAGGAGGTGGAGGGTAATAAGAGGGTCCCCCATATGTCGATGGATATTGAGGTGTGCCATAGATTGGTGGTTGTTGGGGTTGTGGATTGTGGTGCGTGGTGGTACCAATCAATCTATCTGTTGAGTGAGACATCCCAGGTTTATCTTGGTTGAATGGCATGGGTTTGGGGAGATCAGGAAGTACTGTGTATAAGTACCTTGATTGAGAATAGATGAGATCGTATTGTTGAGCCTTACTGATAACTTCTTCTTCTGATTGAGGGAAGGTGGAAGTTACATCTTTACCGAGGAGTGAGACAAGTGATCTGAGAAACCAATCAAGACATTGTTGTTTGCTAGTTTATGCTTTGCACAAACTATGTCATCGACACCACTCGTGAATGTGATCAATAATATGTGTGGCTGAGGTTTGTTTAAAATTAGAGAGTAGTTCAAGACCAATGTCATGGCGGATTGGTAAATGGAAGAAGTTAAAAAATGCTTTGGCCAAGGACTCGAAAGTCGTATGGGACCCTGATTTTTCGTCTACATACCATTTGGCTGATGGGCCAGTGAGTGTGCATTGAAATAATCGTAGTCGAATGGAATCATCCATAATGTTGTTGGAAGAGAACCATAGGTGGAAAGTCATGACATGGTTGGAAGGGTCATCCCCTGCCTTTCCTTCAAACTTGGGGATATCTGAAGGTAGTTTGGTAGGCATTGCAGGCCATCTGGGGTCATGCAATATAGGGTCATTTGTGAGTTTTCCTAGATCTGGTATGTTAAGAGAGGCCAAATATGGCATCTGGAGTGGTGGTGGAGGGTTAGTTCCAGTCATGGTGTGAGTGGTTTGTGAACCTGACCCTTGAGGGGGGCTAGGTGGGTTGGTACTTCCCCCTTGAGAGGAAGTTACCCCCCCACTTCCTTGTAAAGGAGAGCAAGTGGACGGTGGACCTTGGGAATTGGACCCAAGTAAGGTGGAACCAAGAAAAGTTGATCCTAAGACAGTGGCACTCACAGGGGTGTGAGAAGGTGGAGCCGATGAGTTGGAAAGACTAGTAACTCCCCCTAGAATAAGAGGGAGTTTTAGCAAGCACACCTTAATTTTATAACTGGTTGTATAGTTTTTGACCTTTTGGAAATGATTTTGTGGTAATTTTGGTCCATGGGTGACCTCATAACTGTTTGAATATGATGGATTCCTTTAACCATTTGTGGATGAAATTTTAGTTATAACAATTAGGTTTTTTACTTGCGATGTGAATAAGGGTTAAAGGTTAATGAATGATAACTACTAAGTGATCTATTAAGTATTGTAATCACAGATATGTGTCCCATCTAGGTTGTAGACACTTGATTCCTACAACCCCCCCTGCCTCTACCTCGGGTGAGACTTCATCTGCTTTGTAGGTGTTGCTGAAAGGGTCGGTATTTAGGGTTTTGTTGGTGCGTTGTTGAAGCATTGAACCCCGGGTCTTCCCCTGTGCCAACAAATGGTTCTATTGTTGGGACTTGAAACTGTGATTGCTAGGAACTAAAGAAAAGAGAAATATCTATGTGTAGATATGTTTCTTTAGTGTGAAGTACTCTACTTGATTTGTGAAGCTATGTTCTAAGAAGAGATTCGCTATCTAAAGAAAAGAGGTAATATATTAAAGATTTGTGCTTTGATAAAGGTAAGATAAGTGGGAATTTTTGTTTCGAAAGAATGGATCTAGGTATGTTTTATAGATTTTTTCCTAGTCTGAAAACTAGGGCACAACTAGATGAAAGAAGATATGATATGAATAGATCTGATAAGAATAGTGAAATATATGTTATTCCTATGCATAGAAAGAATTTTTGGACTAACAAGTGGATGCAGGATCCTAGAAAGACTTTTTTGTAGGTCCATCATTGTGATCCCAGTGCGCAGTACATGAAAGGCTGGGGATCATTTAAGAGAAAGAGAGGATTGATTCTTTGTTACAGTTTCATAAGCGTGGGACATCTTGCTAAGGAATTCTTTGGTAGAGGTCCTATTTGCCTTTGTTGTAAAGCTACTGGACATGAAGTTTTGGATTGCTCCAGAATGATTTCTACAATTGAAAAGATGAATATGAGACAAGAAGACCATGAGAAAGGTCAAGAGACTAAGAATATGCTAAAGAACCAGAAAGAATCAGAGGCTATATTATTGCAGATGAAATAAACATTGAATGATCACAAAGACATCAGTTTATCAGAGATCTTAAAAGAGAAAGAGTGCATAGAAACAAGAATAGGAGGCTTCGACATAGACTGTGTATTGGATGCAGAAACATAGGTGAACATTATAGAAGAAAGTACTTGGGAAATCTTAGGAAAGCCTACTATGGTTCCTTAATTGGGAGGAATAGGATTGTTTAAAGGAAAGTTGATAACCCTATGTGGAAGACTTGTCCACGTACCTATGAGTGCTCATGGAGCATCGACAGAAGAAGAATTTGAGGTCATTAAGTTTGTTGAGAACAACGCTCATTTTGCACTTTTGTTAGGAAGGACTTGGATTGAGAATGACCAGATCCAAAGGAAAGAAGAAGAGGAAGTTATAGAACAAAAAAAGAAAGAATTAAGGGATTTCATGGCTAGGAGAATAGTGCGCTTAATACAAGAACAGGAGGACAAGTAGAAGCAACTAAGGACTAGAGACCTGGCTATCGAAGTTGAAAGAACACAAGAAGGCTTAAAGAACTTATCCATGTAGGAGAGAAGAGCACCTACTCTAGAAATAGTAAGAGAAGAAGTATTACCCTTGAACCCTGTGAAAGACCCTCAACAGTACGAAGTTACAATTCCAAGAGGAGATAGGAACAAGAATGGAAAAAGGAATCCAGAGACACAGATCACAGGAAAGAAAGAAAGAAATCTCAATAAAAAGAAAGCAAATCTAGAAAAATTGCAAGAGGTTCCAGAGAGGACTTCACAGAAGGAAGGCTTGCAGAACTTGAACCTCGCCAGAATAGTAGAAAAATGCATATTGGAACTTCGCCATGGAAAAGCAATATCACCGTTGGAGGTGTCCTGACAATTATAATGACACTCCATAATGGATAGAAACATAGTTATTATCAGAACGTTCACCATTGGACCGTTGGGACTGTGCCATAACGGCTGGAATTGTATTGATTGAGGCATTCCCTCTCGTTGGAGGAGTCTGTTATGACATTATCTATTTAACCCGTCGAATGTCTTACCATGGACACTTTTTGCAAACAGTGATTATCCAAGCCCATAGAGAACTAATTTCTTTCGTGCAGTGCTTATTAAGACCTCACCACCCATTCTGCTTACCTCGAGTGTGTAGGTCGAGTGACCTTAGTGCAGTATAGAAATCAATCAAAGAAATCCTCATAGACCTCATGGCTGAGAAGGTCATGTCCATAGGAGTACAGGCCTCATCAACAAGAGGAGTGCAAGCATCCCCATCGATTGTACGTTGATCTGGGCCCTCCCGAACTATGATAGAGGAGAGAAGAAAGCATCGTGACGACTTGGAAAACATGAATCTCATCCCATTAGTCATGCCCAACTATATCCCACCTCTAGCTGGTAGGATAGTCGTGACAGCGTCCCGAGGGACTTCAACTATACACTAATCACTGTGTACCTCTCGAATGGGATACACATAGTTGGACCACAGTTAGGATAGATTCTGACGCTGAATATCAGTGAATTCAACTTGGGAGACCACAAAAACTATGGAATACTCGCACCACACAAGTATTTTACCAAGGCAACGGGGAAGAATTCGAAGATAATCCCCCGGTCGTGGACTATGGACATCGCAAGATAAACCATCCTCAATGTGATGAAAATACCACACTTCGGTAGACATCAGGAGGTTAACATGTGTGTTAAACTCCTCCTGTCGTTCTACCATGGTGGTTACCTATGGTTGGATAGGTGCATCACAGTAGATTCGGTTTTGGTCCACCAGATCACCGAATTGAGCATGCAAGGACTAGATCCTCAATATATTTACCAAGGGAATGTTGCAGATCGTGCCCTAGCTTAGTGAATAAAGGATGCCTATGCCGATGTAGAGAAAGGGAAGCGGGGCTACAAGGTATCCTCCATCTAGAATGGAGCAGTGCACCTAGCTTGTCAGCTGATAGTAGGAAAGCTTGTTAGGAAGAATAGACCAATGCAGGTCACGAGGTTTGTCGTTGACCTCACAGGAAAATGTGTTGAAGGAATGCAAATGAACTAGGCAAGCTACCTTGTCAACCAATTGGAGCAAGATTGTCGTGAAGCGCAAGACCAAGGCTATGAGTTTCATTTCAGCTGGTTGCTAATTCTCGTTGCCTTCATCACTTGGGAGATGCTAGAAGCAACGAATTTCCTTGAAATCAAATCATCTGAACCACTAGCTATGAAGTTCACTACGCTATAGTATTCAAGCGACATGGTGAAGCAATGGAAATCCAATGTGGTGTTCCACACCTATTACTTGCAACTTAAGAGAGCCATTGAATCCTCCCCTCACATGATGTTGAATACATTGCATTGGTTGAGGCCATTCGCAAAGTTTTGCGTAGACAAGCATTTCATATATATCACTATGAGCAGAGACAAATACAAGGAAGAGCTCCAGTACGTATTACAAACTCACTGGGGAAGATATGGAGGAAATAACTAACAAATAGCCTCTAGAATTCCTAGTACCATTCGAATAGACATGACTCTCTGACCCTAACCTCATCGGAAGTCCTATAGTCACTCGAGAAGAATATGATACACCCAACAGTAGCAAGAAGAAAAAGAAGGAAGAGGTATAGGAACTGAAAAACACATCAAAGGAAACTACACCAGATTCACCTAAAGGAGGAGGAGGTGACGAAGTAGACAAAGAAGAGGACGAAGGGGAAGAAGGAAAATAGGAAGAGGGTGAAGTGACACCGCTTAAGGACCCCCTTCCAAATGCCGAGACATCCAAGAAAAGAAAGGGTTCCCTGAATAAACCTTCATCATGGAAGAATTCAAAAGCCAATAAACCTCCATTTCCAACTATGCTCATGGTGGATGATATTGACCTCATCATCATCGTTGTATCAGATACCTTGGAGGACATTTTGCAATGAAGGGAAGCCAAATAGGAGACAATGTTTGATAGGATCGAGGCAGAGCTCAAAGGGTTACATCAGGCTCTTTATTCTAGTCGTCCGGTTTCTACTACATCATTGTCATCAGGGAGCATAGAAGCAGGAGATGAGCCTGCCCAGCTATGCCAATTAGTAGATTTGATAGAGGCTCGCCTTTGTCAAGTCCAGGAGGAAAAGGAGCAGGCCACATAGGCCTTAACGAAAGAAAAGGGGGAAGCCTTAGAGCAATGTCAGGTTGCGAAGAAAGAAAAAGATGACCTCTAGGAGAATTTTGCAGAGGATAGAGCACAGATCCAGAAGGAAAAAGAAAAGTTGCTTGCAGAGAAGATTGAAGTCAAAGAAGTAGTCATTAGATCACTTTGCTTTGTGCCAGGCCTAGAACAGATGGAAGAGGAAACAAATTAGAGCCAAGTGGGGAAGCTCTCTGAAGCCATTCAACAGCTCCAAGAAAGAGTGGTAGAACTAGAATTGCAAGCAATGTCGAGCACTCTGTAGGAAGTGTGAGATCAGAGGGAAGAAACTACTAGGAGCGTAGCTGAAAGAATCAAGGCATTGGAATTAGAATGCAAGAAAATCAGTAGTTGAAGTGTGCAAACCTATGAGGACCTTACAAAGGACCTAGAACTAAGGACATTTAAGTCATAGCTCCAGGACGCAAATAAATAAGAAATGATAGTACAAAAATAGTTGAAGCCACTCTCAGCAGTCGATTGGATGAAAAGGTGGCTTTGAACCCATGAGAAGAGAAAGGAGGTCCTCCATCTGTAACTAGTTCTCTTTGCATTCCAAATCTGGTGAAGATGTCTTTGAATAAGAAATTTATAACTGCTTCTTCAGTTACTCTGTGGAGTGCCTTGGCTTCCACCCATTTAGTCATGTAGTCTGTGCAGACCAGTATATAAACATCTTGGTTGGATGGAGGATTGATGGGTCCTATGAAGTCTAAGGCCCATATTTCAAATGGTTCAAGTACTACCTGGGGGTTTAATGGCATTTCATCTCTATGATTTGGTTGGGCTACTCTTTGGCAGCTATCACAGGACTTGACATATTTCTTTGCATCCTTGAAGAGTGAAGGCCAATAGTACCCCATCCTGAGAATTTTGTATGCTGTCCTCTTATCAGCAAAATGCCCTCCAAAAGGGCCATCATGACAAGCTTTCAATAGATCATACACCTCATCTTCCCTAATACACCTTCGAATCTCTTGATCAGGTCCTATATGGAAAAGATACCCATTTATCCAACTATACCGAGCACTTTGATGAATAATACTTTTCTTCTCTCGGTAGGATAGGTGAGATGGTAACTTCCCTGCAACCAAGTAATTAGCAATATCTGCATACCAAGGTGAGTGAGCAGAA
>SNQJ01S0052300.1:30993-56024 GCA_010110895.2 Picea sitchensis | reverse complement strand
GTTTATCCCTCCCTTTACATTTGGAAGTTGTAGCTACCTTTGGAAGTCATTACTTCCCTTGAACAAAAACTATAGATGAGTTCTCATATATTGTGCATGGTGTATTGTGGTGTATTGGTGTAAATATTATACTATTGTTCATTGCTCATTGGATATAATTGAATGGTTTAAGTATAAGTTGAAAAAGGTTTTAAATTGTACTTGATATTGATTCACCCCCCTCTCAGTATCAACAAAGTTAAGCCTAAGAATGTTTACTTAGGGAACAAGTCCTTTGTTTCCCTCCATTGATCTTGGTTAGAGATTGAGACCCATTATTGGTTCAAAACTAACTTATTTATGGTTCCCAAATTCCACTTTGAGGTGAATGATATGTTACATAGGTCATATGTGGTGGTTTGACTACTTGTCTATGGTTCTTGAGCTTGAGAAGCAAGTTTTAGGGTTGAAGACTCTTGTTTCCTTTCATCAACTATAGTCATGAACCTAAGACCCATCCATGATGATCAAGAAAACCTCATAATGTCACCCATATTCAACTTGGATACCAAATACTCCCTAGAGAGGACTCATGTCATGGTTTTTATGTGTTGTCGATGGTGGTTGAGCTTGAGAAGGTTTAGTTAGGGATTTAGGCCATTGTTTCCAACTTGCCATGTTTATGCCTCTACAACCATTTTCAATGTACAAAACCTAATCATGATGCCTATATCACTCTTAAAGGCCAATTAAGTTCTGTTATGTTGGTTTGAGGACTTTTTCAAGGCTCTTGATGACAACTTTTTCACCCATCCATGGCCTTGTGTGGTGACCTGAGGACTTGTTCATGGTGCTTGAGCTAGATATGATATGTTTGGGGCTTCAGTTGTTGTTTCCCTCCCTTGACCATGTAGGTTAAGGTATTGAGGCTTGTTTCCCTACTAGAACCATGGTCAAGGCCTCAAGACTCATATGTATATATTATGAAAAAAATATAAAAGGTGGTCTAGGTGTTTTTCATGGCACATGAGCTTGAGAAGGTTCAATTATGGCTTAAGTCCTTTACTCCCCCCTTAACCATTTTTAGGTGTTAAAACCCATTTCTAGGGAACAAAAACTACTCATGGCACCTGTATCCTACAACTTGGAGGCCTTCAAGGAAGCCTTACAAATAAGTGATGTGTTGGTTAAGGCCTCTCTACTTGTCCTTACTACAAAATACCTCCTAATGATGTCCTTATACAACTTTGATGCTAAGCACCCCCTAGAGAGGGATTGTGTTGTGGTTTCTAGGTGTTGTTCATGATGATTGAGCCTAAGAAGTGTCATTTAGGGCCCTCATATCCCTTGAAATTGGTTAGAACTTAATACTAATTATTGGTTCATGTATGGGTTATTTTCCCATCTTTCCACCTAAGTTTCATAATTTTTATAGTGATAATTACTAAAAAAAATTACCCCTTCCTAAAACAATCAAAGAGTAAATATATATTCTTAATACAATTAAAAAAAAACAAATATTAAAATCCTTTAATTCAAATAATTTTTACTCATTTTTTATATCTGCTCTACTAAATATGCGAATGTAGAAATAAGGTTTGATTTCACCCATATGATTTGAGGCTAAGACATGGTTTGGTAAGGAGGGATTTCTTTAAGGGGAGCTTTCTTTAAGTCGAAAACATAATTCAAATCAATTAACCTTGTTCAAGCAAACAAGCCCATCCGAGACTAAGCAGACCGAGCAAGGAGGCTCTAGTACCTATCTCTATGTGACCTATACTACCCTTGCTTTTGCGCATGATGCCTATAGATGTATGATGCTACCATATAATTTTCTTAGTAAAATGAACCAACCTATGCCTTTTCTTCTCCTTCTTACTCTAATCGAGGGCCATCTGAGACCGATTAGACTGAGAAAGGAGGCGCAAGATTATCAAGGGCAAGGAGGCATGAGACTGTCGAGGGCCACCCATACTCTTTGAGGAGACAGGCTTTGGTAAGCGATATTTCTTTAAGGAGAGACTGTCGATGGAAAGGAGGCGTGAGATTGTCGAGGGTCATTTGAGACTGAGGGAAAGGAGGCAAATATCAGACTGAGCAAGGAGGCATGAGACTGTCGAGGGAAAGGAGGCACAAGACTGTTGAGGGAAATGAGGCGCAATACTGTCGAGGGACATTTGAGATCGAGGGAAAGGAGGGAAAGAATGGTGATTATAACCTTTTCACACTCAAATTTTGCATGTATTTGATAATTAAGAAAAGGATCCATTCTCAACCTAGGTTTTGGGCATATTTTTTCACCACTATTCCACCGCATCCAAGCCCTACTTCACCATTCCCCAAGTCTCATTGTGTTATTTCTTCATCACCCTAAGCCCACATTCTTTCAATTGAGCATGAAAGCCGAGATAAGTTTGATGACTCTCTGAAATGAAAAATTGAAGGCCATAATATCAAACCAAACTCTGCAATTGAGGGTCATGGAAGGAGATATGTCATGTGATCTTAACATGGAAATTTATTCTTCTCCTATCTTCTCTTTCATGCAGTTTCAATATCCATTCATATCTGAAATTTTCCTCTTTCAATTATGAATACTTTAACCAATAGCATATTATTATATTCTTTTTTAGTTTTGGTCCATTTTCCTTTAGTTATGAGCAAGTGATAACAAACCCAATCCTCTCATTGTTGTTATGTTCAACCTGGGCTTACCTACTTCATGTACCTTGAATATTTTTGCACATATAATGGTCCCATGGCCTCGAAACTATCATTCTATTCACTGTGATATTTACCAACACTAAAGGGTTTGAATGGATATTATTTGATTTCATTTTTATCATTATAGACTCAACCTCAAAATGATTTTTTTAATTGCTATTACTCATTATAAGTATGAGCATAGTTTGGACTATATTACTCATTACAAGTATGAGAAAAATTTGGCCTATACAAAGCCTTTGAATTTCCCAACACTTGCGAGGTTTGAATCAAACACCATTTCACCTCCTTTCATTGGATTTAAACTATTAAAAGAGCACCATACTCAAGCACAAACAATCTATCATGGCTCATTTGAATTTTAATTTAGTTCTTGTCTTACCTTATAAATGATAGCATAAGCTTTAGTTTCGAGTTATGTTTCCCATGTATGTCATATATTGATGATTGTTGTGGTTGTGGGAATCATGCTTCATTAGTTCAAACCCAAAACCCATATGAATTTTATCCCAAAACCCATATGAATTTGCTTCATTAAGAGTGTTTTACAATGAAAAACATTTTAAGAGTCATTCCTAATTTCACATGCTTACTATTAATCACTTACATAGAATTGGGCCTTTACTAACACTTTTGCAAACACAATTTGCCTAATTTGTTAGCCAACATGTGTTCCCTCACTTTTTCACTCTTTCTATAACCAACTATAAAAGGATCATAAATCAACGCATTAGATAGATGCACTATTTTTCTTCAATTGTAATCCAGTCAGTTTATGATTGCTTGAACATGTTGGGTCTATAAGGTTGATTGTTAATTTGCATTTGCATTTATATTTGGTTTGTTATATGAGTTTATGGATTTGTGGCTCCCATGACCCCAAAAAGGGATATGCCAAAAGGCCATAGATGTATGAATGGGTGGGAGAAGGAAAATGATAATGTTTTATTTTCATTTTAATGCATAATTAGATTAATTTTCCAAATTATACCAAATAGGCCATTTGTATTTGGGTGACCCAAATATCCAATCAAATCTATTTCCATTTCCACCTAATTTGTAGCCTCACTTGAGAATGTCTGAAATAAACCTTATTGTTCCACCCACTAATGATGGATATAACCCTAATATTACCCCATATTTCATTGGTAAAGATGGATGGGGAAACCCACACTTGGATCATGTTATCCTGAGAGCCCCCTAAAATTTCACCCTTTGATTTGATTATACTAATTTGAAACCAACTTACAAAATATGTAGAGGTCCCCACTCTTGTACCAACTATTATTGATAAAGGAAACAATTGAAGAATACACAAGTTCCATCTATGCCTCTTTAGGACCCCTATAACAATCCTATGACATTCCCTGTTATTATGAAATCTGGTGATATCACTTCCATTGTTGATCATGTTGCTAGCTAACCCCACCACATCCATTTTTCCTTCACCACTCAATTTTTCAAATATGATACGAGGATAATGATTTACTTTGAGGATATGCACTTAGAGGTATATGTCCCTATGTATCTTGATTTGAGTACCCATTTCCCATTTCCCTTAAATGATTCTTGGTCATCCACAAGGTTAAGCCCCCATGATCCTTATGAGTATTTAAGATGTGTATGGTGGTCTCTATAATCATAAAATTTTACTATGTTAGAAATTATGACATTTGATTCAATGTTGTATAGTTGTACTAAGTGAACTATGACATTTGCATGGTATTTTAAAATTTTGGGTCATTTTGCTTCCATTTATCTGGATAATTAGCTCATACTTTTTGTCATTAGTAGTGCACACATAGTAATCTATCAATAAATTATTTATTTTCTTAAAACCTCTTTCTCCTTCCCATAGCTATTTTTCATCGAAGTTGAAATTCTTGCATTTCATTTTCCTCTTGCATGGTTTAAAGAGTCGAGTCGAAACACCATCAGTTTCACGACCACTCCTTTGAGTAACTACAACCTAAAATCAAGTGCTCATTAAAATTTATCTAGCAACTTTTCTAGGGCTCTTCAAACCCATCTTAGCTTAGGTGTAGAGATTTGGAATAGGATTGTGAGAAAAAATTTCCAAACTTTCTAAACAAACATAAATCTTTGAGTTAGGGAGTGAAATCCAGCTGTTATATCAATGACTTTGGGAAGCCCTTCTAACACAAGGGTCAAGCACGGGTTGCATTGGGGCTAACAAAGTAATCAACCCTTCTTTTTTGGTCTTGGTGTCGACTGTCGACTGTCCCCCATTTACTTTGGTATAGTAGGTGGTACCATAGAGGCCATAATATTTTAGACTTCCTACCCAAGGTGACAGCACATGGAAGGTGGTGTTTTACTTGGGATCGACATTGACTAGACTTGCTCAGACTCCTTGGAGGGTTTCCCACTACTCGGTGAGGTAACTTGCACCAGTGCATTAGTTCGTTAAGCAGGTTGTCAACGTAACTTTCCCACCTACCAAAACTTATCCCCTTCGCGCAACGACCCTGCGATGTTGGATTCCATCACCAACTAGCGCTTCTTTGTGAGAAGGTTTGTTTGCATGCTTGTCTCCTAGATTAATTAGCGTGTGTTGTTTTTTTCTCCTTAGTTGGCCTTAGGATTGAGTTTGTGTATAATAAAGTAGAAACATTACACTGTCCCTCGAAGGGATTGATACAAAAGGACTGAGAATCCTTTTATAATTATTTTCTTTAAGTATCAAAAACATTAAAAAAAAGATTTCATTGTTTTAGACTTTCAAACAAAATCCAAATTCTATCATTAATCTATTTTCCTTCTTCAAGGATTTCATACAATAAAAATAAGCATGGAAAGAAACATCAATGCTTATCATAAAAAGTCATAGTTCTAAGACTTTAGAATAAGTGAAAACATCAAAACCAGAGTTCATGAATATAAGTAGAGGAGTGTCCTGAAGAAGATTTAAGGATTTCCCATTATCCTTTTTCTAGTGCCACTCCTTCAAATAATTTGTTAGCTTCCTCGTTTATGTCCCTATTAGCGTGAGAAAAAGAGATATGAGTGAAGGATTCTTGAAAATTCTAAATGTCAATGAACAAAGGTTGTAGAATGAAGTTACTAAAGGTGAATTATCCTTTCATCAATTGAATGACTAGTAGTGAATCTCCAAAAATATGAATTTGAAGAACTTCTCTTTCCTAAGTCAACAATAGAGCTAATTTTAGGGCCATAAGTTCAAAAAAAATATTTTTTTGGAGCCATTCCATCTTTGAATGATATACAATGGCTTAGGCAAAGGTGGATAACTCCCCAAACCCACCTTTAGAAGCATTTCCTTGTGATGCACCATCGCCCAAGGAAGTTAGCTTCAATTTTAGATTCATAGAGACAACACCTACCAGGGCCTTCAAAACTTATTTTCTATAGGATGTGCCAAGTTAGAGATTTATTATTTAAGAAAATACACAATTGTTTTTATTTATCTAGCTAGGAATTTCGATTTCTAGATTAATTTCCATGACCAAAAAAGTGGGATGTCACCTCCCACTGCTTCAAGTGCTTTACAACCCAGCCTTGGTTCATATCCCCTAAAAGGATTAAAATACCATACAAGTTGATCCTCCTCATCACCAACTATTATTAAGAATATTTTTAAGGATTCTTGTGAATTCCTTCAATATTTCTACACGATCCTCCCTAAGACCTAACTCTCTCCAAGAGAGATATTATTGCTAACTACAGGTTTCAATGGGTTCTTTTGCAATTTTCCTCAGAGTGTTGAAGCCTCTATGCTTTATTTATTGAATGAGGGGAATAAGTAAATTGAAGGATTCTATGATTCCTACCCACAATTCCAACCCTAATTGGACATTATCTCCCTTTCCAACATGCCATACCAGGAAATTTCCAATCCAGGGGAATGATGTTATAATTGGTTTTCAAATAACCAAGGCATTTTGATATTTTTTAACAGGATTTATTACGTAGTCCTCCACTAAGTATAGAGTTATGTATTTATCCTTTATGACTTGCATGCATAATTTGGTACCTTGGAGGAGACTCCAAACATTTTTATCAACTAAATACTTAAAAAAAAAAAAATATTCTTGAGACCCCATCCTTCTTGTGATTTGGGAATTGGTACTTTTTTCCAAGAGACCAACAATGATTAGTCAAGGGATTTGAATGGCCTCTAGAACTACTTTGACAAGGATTGGTCTGTCTCCATGTGAGAGCCATTGGTTGCACCACAAATTAATATTTTTTTACACTTTTGATATCAACCACTACCAGCCACCTTTTAGACACAAATTGGCCTTCATATCGAAAGATAAGTATTTCAAATGAGCATTGAAATCCACAATGAGAAAGGGAAAATGCTAGGAGATGTAATATTTTTCACGTCCAAGAAGCCCCAATAGGAAATTGTCAATTTGGATGAATTGATATTCATGAGAGTCACTTCACATAAGAGTCGATCATATCTTTTATATTATTAAAAAATCTCCCATTGTTGTCATAGAATATAAGTATTTAATCTACAAAAGGTAAATACGATAAATTACAGGTGTTTCCTACATAAATGCCTTTAAAATTACTACTTGTTGAGGATACCTTTATGGATTTGTTGATCCCTTTTTCTTCCATAGGAAAAAGAAGAGGGGATAGTTGGCATCCCTACATAATTCCTCTTTCTAGTTTGAATAAATGGGATGTATCTCCATTTATTAGGATTTCAAAAGAGACTTAATTGATACAACTCATAATTCACATGACAAATTGATGATGGAAACCCAAATGGATAAGAATTAGTCTCAAGAAGGGCCAACTCACCTTTTTGAAAGATTTGGAAAGACAATCATTTCTCCTAAGTTCCTTGTATTTATTGAATGGATTCCTTCTTGAGAAACCTCCACTGCCTCATAAATTTTTCACCCTTCCAAGAATCAAAACTACTCAAGGGATATTTGATGAGAAACAATATCTTTGATATTTCTTGAGATAATATTTAAAATTGTTTTGTAATGTAGTTGTATTGGCAAATTGGACAAAATTTTTCAAAAGAAGAGGGATTGTCAGATTTTGGAATCAATGTGATGAAGGTTGTGTTGAAAGATTCCAAGGTTTATCGTATGGTTCTCTATCCGTTTGGTACTCTCATTATAATTCTATAATAAAACCATAACAGATTAGACATAATTCCATAAGGAGGTCATCTGGTCCAGGGCTTTTGTATTTTTGGACCTTTAAAGGGTTCGTACGAGTTCTTCTTTTCAAAATTTTCCACTTCAAAAATTATTCAGTTGTGATTAGGATACCACCTATGGAGACTATTGGACTTGAACCATTTGTTAGCTTTATATTATACTTCTTTTACTTATGGTTATTTATGAGTTATTCTGATTCTATTTTACTATCATAGATTGACCCTGGTTTAGATTTGATAAGCTTCCCAAAAAAGTCCCTTTAAAACTATTGACCCCTCTGGTAAAATAGAAGGCAACACAACACACAAAGTATGTTACGTAGTCTCACTCGAGATAGCTCTATGGGTGGCTGCAATACTCAGGTGTTTGCAACCAGGGAATGAGTGGAGATCTGCGGTTGTACTCTATAATATTTATTCATTCAGTCTAGGGTCTAACTATAACAATCATTCTTATTCATGCATGTGGAATACCATATATAACTATTTCATTCATTCATCTAACATTCAGTAATTAATCATACATAAAGACGTATAGATTCATTCCCATAACACAGGTATTACCATGGTGCACCCCCTCATGGGATACGCCCACAAAGATTTGGCTCTCAAGCTTCTTATTATGGCTTGGTAATATTTCACATTGCGTGTGGTTACAATATTAAATCTCCTTCTTCTCACAGGCTCCTCGATCCATGTGAGGCTAACTAGATCACACCAGGCTCCTCAGCCTATGATCTAACCCTCGGGATTGAGTCGCTCACTACTTCCCTAGCTCACTTGCTTAATGAATTGTCAAGTTTTTACAATTCTCTCTTCTTCTTTTTCGATCGTCCTCTCGGTGTCTGTCTATGTCTCTCCCTCTCTGTCTCCTAAGTACTACTTATTTATACCCTTGGCTCACCATTCATTACAATACATTACAAAAAACCTAACCCTAGAGTCGTTAGGTCTTACTTGCATGCACACCTCGCCTTCTTCTCTTACACATGCTACTTTTCCTTTCAGTTGTCCTTTCCTCCTTGCATGCTTCTCATCCAAAAATAGCCTTTCTTCCTAACCAGGCTTGCATCCAACAAGCCCCCAACACTGACATGTGGCTCATCCCGAGCCACCTAAACTTTGTGCGCTTCTTCAATCTCTCCTGCAAGAGCCTAGAAATTCTTTGCGAGTTCCTTTGCTTGCATTTGAGCCTGCACGATATTTTCTCTGAGTGCGTCTAATGTTTGCACTGCAATATCATTGTTGACCATATCTGCGCATTCTGCCTAAGTTTGTGCCATGTTCTTCTTGGCCTCTTCCACCTGCACAATGAACTTCGTTGCCCACTCTTGGAGAGGTTCCATTTGAGCTTGTCCCTCCTTCTTCTGTGTTTGGGAGACTATGAGTTCTTCTTGCAGCTTCTTCATATCCTTGGCTCCTTTGATGTGATTAGTGATCGACATCTTCTTCTGCCTCTGCTTGAGGTCTTGGATAGTTTCACTTATCTTCTCCTCCTCCTGGTCCCACTGTTGGACCTGTTGATCCTCCCACAACTTCATCCATAGATGTACTACTTTATCAAACAGATCGACAGCTGTGTGGACTTATCACTCCATCTCCTCTATCTGTGTTGCTACTTCCTACTTCCTCTTCTCCTTCACCTTCGGGGGAGTGTTAGGGATGAGTTGTTCCTGGAGGTTCTCGATCTCCTGCTTGTATTAATCGATTGTTTTCACAATCTGATCAATCTTCTGCATTGTCATGAGCTCTGATTTCTATGCCCTCTCTAGAATTTTCTCATAAGCTACAACCAATCCCTGCTCAAGCCTATCCACATGGTCTTTCTCATCTTTGGTCTCGAGCTTTACCTACTCAAGCACCAATTCAAACTCTTCTCGGTTTTCCTTCGTCTGCTGCAATTCCGCTCTGACTGTGCGTGTGCGCGACTATACCTCCTGCGTGATGCTAACTTGTAGTTTATGCAATGCCTTGGTTGGTATCTTTTTCATTACCAATTGGATTTCGGACAAATATTTCAATGGTGTATAAAACACAATTTCATAGATGCACAACATGCTGGGTATAACGTGAAACATTGAACTCAGCTGTGATGTCGTCTAGATCCTATCTTTCTCACTTGATCTAGCCTCATCTCCTGTTTGTGATGCTGCTGGGACTGATTATATTCCTTTGTCGACCCTATGTGTTTCTATGATTTTCTCGAGGATTTACCTCATGTCTTCCAGCTCATCCTGGATCCTGTCCCTTTGGCACTGAGCTTCATCAAAATCCTTTGTTTTTCGATCCTGGACCATCTGGGCCATGAGGTCTCCATCGTCCTCCATGATCATATATACCTCCTGCGTGATGCTAACTTGTAGTTTATGCAATGCCTTGGTTGGTATCTTTTTCATTACCAATTGGATTTCGGACAAATATTTCAATGGTGTATAAAACACAATTTCATAGATGCACAACATGCTGGGTATAACGTGAAACATTGAACTCAGCTGTGATGTCGTCTAGATCCTATCTTTCTCACTTGATCTAGCCTCATCTCCTGTTTGTGATGCTGCTGGGACTGATTATATTCCTTTGTCGACCCTATGTGTTTCTATGATTTTCTCGAGGATTTACCTCATGTCTTCCAGCTCATCCTGGATCCTGTCCCTTTGGCACTGAGCTTCATCAAAATCCTTTGTTTTTCGATCCTGGACCATCTGGGCCATGAGGTCTCCATCGTCCTCCATGATCATATATTCTGGTGGCATCTTGTGTGCCTTAACATTCTCATGTGCACCAACCGTTTGTATAATTGGCCTCTTGGTTTGGCCTTGCTCCTGTTGAGTAGCACTTGATGTGGTTCCTTGTGCTATCTCAGTCTCTTTTTCCTATTCCCATGACATTTGGGTGTTGTTCTTATTCCCCACCTGGGTTCCTTTCTTGGACACACCCCCTTTCTTCTATTTATCTAGGTTGTGACATGCCCTTGGCTTCTTGGGCACCATTTTTTCTCCTGCAGGTGTCTGTTCTTGCCTAGCCTCCACATCTTTATCCACGGGCATCTCTCGATTCAAGTATGGAATCCTCTAGTCCTCGTGCCAATCCCTGATGGCCATTTCTAGATCCTCTTCCTTGACACAGTATATCAATTGTAGCCATTGGTTCTCTGGATCCTTCCATGCTTGGATCCACATTGTATGCCTAGTTTCTTTGAAGTTGGCTATGCTCTGATACTGTGAGACCACTTCCGGTGTAATCCGCCAAGCGTTGGTGATTCTTTCCTGCAGGTTGTTGTAATATCCCGCGAACATGCTTGCATTCACACTTTTGTTCTTGAGGTTTGAAGTGCTCCCCAACGATAAGTATTTCATTTTGTAACAAGGATTGGATCTTGTGACAAAGTATGAATACTTACGCTCCATCCATCTAACCAAGGCAATCAAGATGAGTATCCACAATTAGTGAAATTTTGTCCCCAGGTCCTGCGCGTCCTTGCAGTATTCCAAGAACAAATTCAACAAGTATGAGGCCCAACTGAGTGTGGTTCCCTCCTCACACCATGGTGCAACTACAATGACCTCGGAAAGGACTTCCTCCTTGTGACATTTCCTGAGTAACTTTCACACCATGATTTTTGTGGCCATCCTTGTTGTTGCGTCACTAATACGTTTGATTATGATTCCGCGCGACCCTCCTTCTATACCATACTTCTTCTTCATTTACTCGTCTAGTTCCTTCTCCTTTGTCTTTTCATCAAGGAACTGCGCAGGTGTCTTCCCCCGTGGTGGCAACCCTGTGATGTATGTAATGAGCTCCACATCTATCGATACGAGTTGTTCCAACCACAGGTATCCTCCGTGGGTAACTTCCATCATCTTCTTGACACCGTTTCTTACGTCCCGACCCCTACCAAAGTGCGGGATGTCCATTAGGCATAGAATCTTAGTTTTGTCCAGTCTGGCTACCCACTGTTTTGGTTGGTTAATTAGTTCACCGAAGGGTCCTAAACCCACATTATCCAGATAAAATTTCTTGGAAAACTTCAGAAACTTGTCTGTGTCCATCACATTGTGGTTTGAGTATCATAGTTTCTCCACGTGGCATAATAGGTTACCTGCGACACACACCCCTTCCAGAATGCGTGGAAAGACTATGGCTATGGCAGACTTCCTATGTGGTGATCTCGCTATTGGATACTTGTCCTCCTGTTGTGGTGGATGATTCAAGGTTCCAACCTCCATTGTTCTCTCTTTTGCATACTCCTTTGCCCGACCGATGACATATTCCACTGTTCCCTCCTGTGGTTACTCCGGCGTGGTAGTGTGTGATCTTTCTGGTGCAATCATTTTTGTCTGGTGTGGGACCGTCCCATTAACTCTCGAGGCTTCTTCAGGGTTTTTAGAGCATGAATGATTTCCTTCATTCTGGGTCTGTTGGCTCTATCCTACTTCTGGCATATCAATGTCCATGCCCACTAGTGTTGTTTGCTAGGTTTCCTCCACCACTGGTGTGGGGCTTCCTCGTGTCATATCGAGTGATGATATTTCATCCAAGTTGACAAATGTTGAAGGCCAAGGTGGTTGTTGTTTTCTTTCCTGTGGCTGTTGAGGTGCTCTAATGTTGCTTCGAGGTCATCTGCAGGTCTGGTTCGACACTCCTAGCTTGGGTGGTTCCATGGTAGTAAAGGTATTATGCTCCAAGCTTAGTTGGTATTCTCGGCTCCGTATACTCTGACGCTCTATGATTTTCTTAATTTCACAATAACCCTTCTGATCCCCGCATGCTTAATTTATATATGAATCGTGTGAAGATTCTCAAAGACATTACCTGATTGCATTTTAAATGAACTGGCACTTCCTGCGTACTAATCATTGAATTCCCTTAACATCTCCATTTGGTGTGATTAATGTGGCGTCGCGTCAATCATTCTTATCATTCAATTTTGATAGCCACTATCAATTGGAATCTATTGGTCATACCCGCCATTTTTGTTGTTTCTTCCTTTTAGTGACCATTGGTCCTTTATCTGTTGCCCTAGCGTTTCTGAGTGTGCGTGCTCATTCTCTTTTTGGTGCACTATTCCTTTGTTTCTATCTTTTGATTTCTAACATGATAAATCCTGTGTTTTTTTTTTTTCAAGTGCTAAGAGGTCGACTGTCTGTATATAGCTTCAGTCGACCCCCATTGATCATCCCTCTGAGTTATGTTCCTCCTAAATCCTTCAACTGTACAACTCCCCTGTCTGTGATAGTATTTACTTCGTATGGTCCTAACCAATGCATTCTAAGTTTTCTTGGGTGTTGAAGAGATTTACTGTCGTACACCAAGACTAAGTCTCCCTTGAAAATTTTCCTCTTGATATGTCTATCATGCCAATATTTTTCCCTTTCTTTCTGTACTTCTTGGTGAAACCTTGCTAGAATCCTATCTTCCTCCATGATCATCAGTTGATTTATCCTTTCCTTTATTGTGCCTCACTCTGTCATGTTTGTAATTGTTGTTACACATAGACTAGGTACCAAAAACTCTAATGGCACCACTGCTTCTTGTCCATACGCCAATCTGAATGGTGTCTTCCCTGTCAATTTTTTGCATGTGGTCCTATACGCCCATAGTACTACCGGTATATTCAAGTCCCAATGGTCCCTATTAATGTTGCAGATCTTTGTCAGTGTATTCTCGAGGATTTTGTTAAAGGCTTCCACTGTTCCATTTTCTTGAGGATGATATGGTGTACTCTTTTGATGATAAACTTCAAACTCCTCTATCATGGACTTAATAGTGTTGTTAATGAAGTGAGTTCCTTGGTCACTCACAAGAATCCTTGGTCATATAAATCTAGTGATCACTTTCTCAAACAAGAAGTGTGTTGATGTCTCTACACTGCAATCTTTTACTGGTGTTGCTTCTTCCCATCTTGTAAAGTATTCTGTCATAGTGATAATGTACCTCACTCCTGACCTTTTTGCTAGTGAGTTAATTGGTCCTACAAAATCTATTTCCCATTTGTTGAATACTTGCAAGGTTACTTGTGGTCTAAAGGGCATCTCATCCCTTCTATTCGTTTTACCAACCCTCTAACATACATCGCATTTCTGGTAGTAGTCCTTTGAGTCTCTGTGAATGGTCAGCCACCATAGTCCTGCATGAAATACCTTCTACGCGGTAGCTTTTCCTGCATAATGTCCTCCTATTATTCCTTCATGGACTTCTACTAAAATCCTAGGTCTTTCATGTTCTAGCACACATCTCCTCAAGATGCTATCTGCACCCATTTTGTATAAGTGTCCTGCAATCAATTGATAATTTGCAAGCCTAACTACCATATTTTTATTCTTCACAGTGTTGAATTCTTGTGGAGCAATCCCTGTACTCAAGTATTGGATGATGTATGCGAAGTATTCATAGACTACTTGGACTAGAAATAACTTTGCGTTGGGGAAGTTTTCCTCTAGATTCTTAGGTTCCTCCCCATTAGTGATCCTCGACAGGTGATCATGTCCTGCATTCAACTTCCCTAGTTTGACTATCACTTCAAAGTCAAATTCCTAGAACAACAATAACCATCGACAAATTCTCCCCCCAAAAACGGGCTTGTTGATGAGGTATTTGAGAGATGAATGGTCTGTGAACATATTGAAATGTTTTCCCAATAAGTAATGTCTGAACTTCTGAAGTGCATAGACCATAGCTAATCCTTCTCGCTCTGTGGTATTGTAGTTTTGTTCTGATTCTGATAGTTTTCTTCTAGAAAATGATATTGGATGGTCCAATTATCCTACTCCTCGCTGTGCCAGATAGCTCCAAGTTCTATGGTCGATGCATCTACATGCACATGGAATGTATTTTCCCAATCCGGGAATACTAGTATTGGTGCGATTACCATATTTTCTTTCAGGGTGTCTAGTCCGCGCTAACAATCCTCATTCCACTGAAACTTGGTGTCTTTTATTAACAATTTCTCCATCGACGCAATGATCTGTGCACACCCTTTTATAAATTTCATGTAGTATCTTGTGTGTCCCAACGTCAATCTCAATTCTCGGACTGATTTTGTGGTGGTAGATTAACAATTACTGCAATCTTGGCAGGATCTACTAGCAAGCCTTGTTTGCATACTATATGGCCCAATGATATCCCAAAAGGTGTTCCAAGGATGCACTTCTTGATATTTAATGATATCTAACACTGCTTGCATATTTATAACATCAACTGCAAGACCTCTACATGGTCTTTCAACATACTATAAACTGTCCAATCGTCCAGATATACCTCTAGAAACTAGTGGATGAATTATTTGAATGCATCTATGACTACTTTAGAAAATATTACTGGTGCATTCTTCAGTCCAAACGTCATGAATGTATAATGGTAGGATCCCCACTGCTTCGAAAAATTGGTCTTGTATCTATCTTCCGATGCTATCTTGATATGATGGTATCCTGAGAATCCGTTGGTGAATGAATAAGCTTCTTGTCCTCCTACGTTCTCCAACACCTCATCTGTGAAAGGAGTAGGGAACGAGTTATGTAGGAACGCATCATTCAAATTCCTCAAGTAGACACATATAATTATTCCCCCTTGTTTCTTATCCTGAACTACCATTGAGATTACCCATTCATATTCCTCTACAGGTTCTATGATTCCAGCCTCCAACATCCTATCGATTTCAACTTTGAATTTTTTCTTATATATCGGGTTTAGTCTGTATGGTCGCAGTCTGATCGGTATTGCCTCAGCTCTGAGTGATATCATCATTTCTCATAGCTCTCCTGCTATGCCTTTCACTTATGTGATGGTTTTTTGGAACAAGTCGTTGCACTCGCGCAATAAATCTGTTATGCTTTCCACTGTTTGCTCATCTTAGTAGTCTCCAATGCTAGCCATTTTGGGATTCTCAACTTTCCCGATGTTGAGTTTCTTTAACTTGATTGGCACAACAATTACTTCTAATTCCAAAGGTGGGCCTTCCACTTCTCTGTCACCTTCAACTTCCTCAATCTGAATATCATGTGGGTCATCTTCCTCTGGTGCTTCTTCCTGCACGTGGTAGCATGACAATAGTTCTTTTACCGTCTGTCTATTTTTTTGTTATTCTTCCGTCATGAGTTCAAATTTCGGTTCCTTAATGAATATCATCCCTCTGATTTGTTTAAGTTCTTCATCTATGTTGGGGTTATCATGATCAAATGAGAAAGTGATTGTAAATTTCTGTTGTAATACTGTCCAGTTTGTAGTTCCTCTACACAGTTCCTAGTCTGTATACCAGTTTGTTGGGATGCCTTCTAATGTGTGAAAAAAATGATGAGGCCATTCCTCCGATGGTGTCATTCTCCATAGAGTTCTTTACTTCTCCAAGTGTTCTGCTGGTGCACCCTGTCCATCATATTTTTGTAGCTGGTTGCTTCCCTGTTCTGTGCCAAACCTAATTACTTACATTGGTACTAGTCCTTGACTAGTTCTTTGTGCACACCCCACCATCTTGCAGGTGTTGAATTGAGTGCTATATCCAGGGCTAAGAGCCTCTAATTTTCTAACACTTCATCTTTGTATCATGTTAATAATTCTTCTAATTCATTGTCCCCATGGAAGTTTGGAGGTTCCCTTATCTCCGTACCTACCCATCTTACTGTGTGGTCTATTCTTACGCATCTTGTTGTGGATACTTCGTGTAACCTCTGTTGCCAATTTTATAAGCCCGTATTTGAGTCTAACACACATGAGGTGATGCTTCTCCAACTGAGTACCCTTTTTGCAGTTGGGTTCACATAATATTCTTCTCGCACAGTTGTTCTGTACAACCGGTTAATTTCCTTCTATTCCAAGCAAGTAGGTTCTACAAACCTTTCCCCTTTTGATGGGTCCAATGGCACAATGACTTTGTAGTCTCCTGAATCAAATGTCATATTCCTTGTAGTTAAGTTGATTATGGACTAATTGTCAAACTGCCATTCCAAGCCAAACAATGCCGGGTAAGGTGTTGTGCCATCCACTATCTCTATTACTTCGAAGTCAGCTTTAGTGTGAACTCCATCCAGATCTACTGTCACTCCTTTTAGTTTTCCAATTGGTAGAACTCTGTGTTGGTTTTCTAGTTTTAGTTGAACAAGTGAATATCCTATTGTGGTTTCTCCCATACATTGCCATGTCTTATTAGGTAGTACATTTACTTTATATATTTTCTCATCCAATGTCAATTATTTGGCCTTTGGGTGTGAACTTCCCTATTCAAACAATTTATCTTGTGAATTGTTCGAACAATTTTATCAAACCCTCTTCATCTCATCCCACCTCTCCTTAAATTTTGTCGAGAATATTCAATGCCCAGAACAACAAAATCAACATAACCCATGACCAAACATGAGAGAGTTGTTAAGTGTGTCTGGTTAAACGAATACTACGAACAACAAAGAGTTTTTTCTCATTCTGTTCTAGATGGTTATCCAAAATCTGAGACTTGATTGCTGGAGATAACATGGAATTCTCTCATACATGATATTCCTTTAAATTAACTATAAATTTGTAGCTTAAATAATGCCCACAATCATGCATTTTGAAGGGTATGATTTACCTTCTTTCCATATAAGTCCAAAAACATTTAGAAATATGATTTACCCAATATTTGCAAATTTAGAAATATATACTGATTTTTTCTAAACAAATAGGCGATGTTTCCCGTTTACTTTCTCGTCATATTGACTATTTGTTTTTTGTGCTAATTATGATTGCATTTCAAATTCAAAGATGTCATCATGTAAGAAGAGAAGAAAAATGGAGGAAGAACTTGATTTCCCAGGAGCACTATATGATGATAAGACATGACTCCTAAATAAAGGAGAAGATCAACTCAAGTGGGGTGAGGTCTTCCAGATGTTCAAAAAACAAAATTTTCCCATGGATTTCAAATACCAAGATGATTTCCGAATCTTCAAGTATATTCGAAGGTCAAAACTACATAGGGCAGAATCTCATCCTGCAATTTTCCTTTGCACAGATGAAATTGCGTGGATTATCAAGCGTGTGGACCTACAAAATAGATACATACTCAATGCTAGAGGGAGCCCATAACATCATTCCAAGCAACCAATATGGCCAAATATTATCATTTGGAAAATGGAGCCTGAAATTTGGACAAGGAACTACTCAGAAATTTCCCACACAAAGCCAAGGACTTGTTCAAAATATGGTACAAACTAGATATAATTTTTAAGTGCATGCGATCCAGGGAGTATCCAACTACTTCACTAAGAACGCCCTACCAATACATAGTGGCAATGCTTTTCATATTGTATTCTAGGAAGATAGATGCTTCCAAATTCACCTTGTCACTAATGCCTCTTACCTATTACTGCACAAATGAAGGGATGAAATTCAACTGGGATGATATCTTATCGGCAAGCCTAGCAGAGACTATCACAACTATTAAGGAGACTAAGCCCGAAACATTTCTGAAATTTCACATGTCATCTTATCTATTGGATATCATGTGCATGGAACATCAATACCGTAAGATGGGTTGGACATGGCAATTGACAGACCCATCCATACACATTTACTGCAAGGAGCTATGGGAGCATAAGTACACAAAAAAATACCACAATATATGAAACCATTTATTTGCACCTTTGTATGAATTCATTTTCTATGCATCGACACCATGAATGGCATATAAGGCATTATCAATAATAAAAAAATATTGGAGATTGGTATCTAATGGAACATGGGACTTACTTCAAAACATACAGAGCTACCAAATCTCCCTATCTACTCTCAATATTTGTCCCCGATAAATTGGTGCTACAAGAGGTTGCCTACCAAATGGTTATCCATGGAGTCGGGGTGGCATTCTATCGCAACAAGAAATCTATCTAGCCCATGATCCCATTATGGATCGAATCATAGTCTTTCAGGAGTATCAAGCAAGCTCAAGACAAAGTGGATGCATTTCTATTGTATGGCTTCAGAGAAGAAATATTTAGAAGGCATGACCCCAAGAAAGTGGTTAAGGAGTACTGCATCCAGAACAAGTATACTTGGGAGTGCACTTCAACTATTTGGGAGGGAGAAGAAATCCATTGCGGGTCACGGACTTATGATGAGGTCATTTCCAGAAGACAAGGAAAACCATACTTCTTCAAACTTCTCTTGCCCTATTGTTCTTAACCCTTAGGTGTATGGGCATGTCTATATACGATCATGAACCTGATGAATTTTTATACATGTATATATATTGTTTAGCTTACTCCATTTTGTAATGTATATACAACTTGAAGGTGCACTAACAACAACAAATGCATATTCAACATTGTTCAAACTTGTCTGTGCATTTTGTAACCCTCCTACAGGGGCATGTGCACTGATAAAATATGCAATAATTGATTATCTCAAAAAAAAAACTCCAGCATTTCAAATATAATATAAATCTTGTTTTTTGGTTTTTTAAAATAAATTGACAGGGTATTCAATTTCATTAAGGAGCATTTTTTTTATATAAAATTGGCAGGATTTACAATGTATTAAAAAACTGTCAACATTCAAAATAAATAAATATTTTTTTCTTATTTCGTATTTTGGAAACATAAATGCATATATAACTATCAACTTCCTAGGTGACAATGTTCGTTTTACATTTTTTTTTGGTGTTGAAGATTTCTCGAGTAATCTCTCTTTATTTATTGTGGAACATGTTTATCACTCTCTCTCTTTTGTTATTTTCTTTGATTCACTTAATTCTGTGTGGTTACTAAATAGATTATAGTAGATGCAAAGGAGAAACATTAAGTAGTATTTAAACTTGACTCAATGTTCAGTGTCCATAACTTGCTTTTCCCGCAGCAAGTTATATCGATCAAAACCCTTTTCAAGAGCAAGCTATACAATAAAAAAAAACAAGGTTGACATAAAAAAGTTAAGGTATGCTATTTTGAGATTGTGTTTTCTTTTTATTCGCAGTTCTCTAATATCATAAACAAAAGTTAGGGGTAATTTGAATACCATATATTAAGAAATGTCAGAAATAGTCGATGTTGAAATCTATCAAGCTAAAGAACAACACATTCCACATAGGAACATTGACCATGTACTGCATATCAATGGTGTCTTTAGATTGGATGCATTTTCATATATTCCATGAGATTGTTTATTTAATTCATTCCATGTGTTATTTCACTTTCTTTACTCCTCCATTGAATTGTGAAATGGATTAATAGATAAATTCTTGGCTTGTTTACAAAATGGAGACCTAGAGGCATTGGATTCGGATCAGTATGAACTAGCAACTGATTTTCTATACCAATTGCACGGACTCCACAATGTACACACATATATTTAAAGAATGAGACTATTTTCCTCTCTAAATGTAAATGGAAATGAGAGAGGACTATGGGGAGTTACATTCTGCATACGATGGCTAGCGAAATGGTTGAAAATATCAATTGTAGTTTGGTCACTAACAAGGAAAACAAGGTATATGCATTTCAACAAAGATGCAGATATAGACCCATAAATTGCATTTTGTTCCACGATGCAAATCCTATTAGTGGTCATTACGAACCATTGATTTACAAAAAACTATCCACATGCAACTTTTAAGAAACTAATAATTACCTGTCACTAATGTGCAAGGACCTCAAATACCATTGTAAGTGTATTATGCATAAGATGCATACTCATGGATTAAGAAGAGCAATAACCAACACATTTAGTTGTGGGGATAATATGTTTGGAGCAATTTTCTATTTTATAGAAACAAACTCAATGTAAAATCCTCGAGACTTTATATTGTGCAATCATTCTGCAATGCAATTACAAGTGGTGACCCCAATGCATTTAATTGATTACGTCAAAACTTGTTATAGAATTGGATACACAGTACGAAAATGATCAATGATTTCCAAGGGTATATTTTCAAAATGTAAATGCCATATGAGAAGGGGAAGATAGAGGGTGGGCCATTCTGTTTACAATGGATATGAATCATTTTAAATGTAAATATCCAAGTATGGTGCTCCAGTTGCAATAACATTGTAACTCTCTACTATGCTTTCTCGAGTTGTGATCGAACAATGGATTTGTTGTCGTTTGAAACATATACATTTCAAATTCACTATGAACCATTACTAAGGGAAAATGACAATAGCATATGCAATGCACATTGTAGTCAAGTTGCAATGGGTATAAACAACAGACATGGGATTGACCATTGTCTGGTTACAAATGTGCCAACTACAACAAGTATCAACAATAATGCATTGCTTCTTGAACACGCCTTGGAAAGACATCATCATATACATCCTGTAAATGAGAAGGCTAAAATGTCATTGCCAAATACTGCTTCCACCTCTGATATGGCTTGCCATCAAACAAACACACATGCTACTAAGAATCATACACTTTTTTGTCACAATGTTAAAAAAATGATTGGTGAAAACAACAAATGTGATGACAGATTCCCCATCAGACATGGACTAAAAATACATGTAGATGAAAACCATACATATCCCATGGCCCCAACAATGCCTCTTACTAAAAGAACACGATTAACATATCCTATGATGGAACAAACACCTTCCTGTACATAAATTGAACAGAAAGGAGAAATAAAGAATACATCTATTGCGCACATCCATGTAAAAAATCATGTTGCACAAGAAATATATATGAAGTAGCTTTAGGACACGCTTAAGAACACATGTTCAATTTGTGAACAATCAATTTTTTCACACAACATTAGATGCTTCACCGAAGACTTGCAAGAAAAATATATGAGCTTAACAACAACTGAAAAAACACTCTCTGGTAAGAAGATATGTCTCCCTTGCAAGAGAGCCCTCCAAAATGGAAAATTTACATAATTTGCAACACCTGAAAAAATAAGATGTAACATGCCATTACCAATTGAAAATATACTTTCAGAACTTGAATAGAGACTTGTATCGCTCAAAATTTCATTTACACAAATTAGGAAATGGGTTTACAAGCGATCCCAGATGGGATTGACATGATCAATTATCAATGTCCCTGTCCACATGTATGTTGTGCAAAAATCCTTGCTACAATTCATGGATGAAACAATGACAATTTCAGTTGCATTAAAAAGACGATTCCAATACAAGAATACATACCCGACTGGAAAAGTATGTGTAAACATTGTCATGAGAGCACTAAAATAATTATGTTCCAGATCTCTACATAAGGTTGAAAACATCTATATAAATAAGCAATGGATTGTTTTTTTAGAAAAATACAATCACAACTACATAGACAATGACAATTTTGATTGTGGAAGTGATATGGATATTGAATCAGATAGTGAAAAACCAACTGAAACATTAGTAAATGGATTCATAGAGTCACAACACATTTACGATTTGTAAGACAAGATCATCGAAGTTGCACCTGCTAAAGGGAAACATCCACTTTGCATTTTCAAGGACAAATATGTAGAAGAAATGAACTTTCTAATGAAACACACACTTACAATGAGAGGGGGGGTGAATAAGTGTCTTGAACTTTTGGATAATTTTCACATTTTTTTTATTTATACTCCATATATTAATATCAATATTTATATTAATATCAACATTTATATAAATATTCTCCATTAATATTTAATCTCCATATATTAATATTAATATTAACATTTATATTAATATTCTCCATTAATATTTATTCCAGTTTATCATACTGTAGCTTTCACGTCCGCCCTGTTCCATTAACTTTCATGCGTTATATTTTTGTGAATTGTGTTAGAACTGTCTGATCTTACTTCCTTTTCGATCATTCAATTCCCATTGTTCTTTTTCAAAACATCTTCGTTCAAATTTTGCAACTTCCATCAATTTGAAGGATTGCAGTCGGTAAACTTGTCTTCGACTCATCTTCCAGTCGATGGACTTGTCTTTGACTCGACTCATCAATATGTAGGCTTGCAGTCGGTTGACTTGTCTTTGAATCAAATTTTCGGACGACTTGTCTTGCAGTCGGTCAACTTGTCTTTGAGCTACATTGAATCTACCTCCATCTAGATTTCCAGATAATCGAGCTCTTTTTTGTTTGAATCAACTCGACTTGTGACTTGATGGTATTGATGCTTCCTCACCAAAGTTTGAATCAACTCAGCTTGTGACTTGATGGTATTGATGCTTCCTCACCAAACATCCACCATTGACATTCTCACCATCATAACTTGTTAAGGGGAATTCTTCTATTCATTCATTTTCATCAACCTTATCAACATTAACAGAGCATATATCTTCATTTCCTGCTTCAATTAAAAACTTGTGAATTGTCTCTCTTTAACCTCTTCCTTAGATTGAATATACTGAGTGTATTCTAAGTCACTTCTACATGTGACTCGTCCTCTGTCTCTTCTTTGGACTCTGCTTCAATTAAGATATTTTGAATCACTTATGCCTCAAGGTGATCTTCCTCTTCCTCTGATTTTATTACATCATTATGTAATTCTACCTTAGATAAGATATTATGAATTATATTACTGAGTTACTTCCTTGGACACTACTTTAATTAAAATCTTCAGAATTGTCTCTCTTTGGTCTCTACCTAAACTCTCGTTAGTTTGTCAGTTTCGACAAACCTCCCGCTAACTCATTGAACTTCAAATAGCGTTCAATTGTGTTTCATAATACTTGCATTTCCATATTTTTCAATGCATATTATATTGAGATCCGCATGACGATGACATTGCAAAGAGAGTTAGTTACCTAAAAATAGTAAAATGGGAATTGCATGTGGATACAAATAAGAAAGAGACAATCAAGAGGAAGAAAGATATTAACAAGAGACGTAAAGTACAAACCAAACTTGGAGAAAATATTCAAATATGATATTGGATACATAGACTTCAAAAACATTCACATTTCTCTTGATTACCTACAATAGATACAAAAAAAAATATTTTCAATGATACGACAGTTGGGGCCTCCAATATTTTTCATCGCATTCACAAGCGCGGAGCATCAATGGACGACATTGGTCTCTACATTGAATAAGTTGTATAAGAACATGGGAAAGGGAAAGCACATTGAAAAATTGGAAGACAATGACATTCATTACTTCATAAGAAAGGATCCAATGACATGTAGTTGTTACTATTTACATAAAATAAATTCTCTAAAGAAATTGATATGCCATGACAAAACATTGTTCGGAAAGTATCAAACTACCACTTTGTAACAGAGGAAGCGAAAATGAAGATAAGCTAGTATGGATAGAAGATGCCTCAATATATGGAAGGGACATTAACTCGTAAATTAAAAATTTCTTGGACAAATACATAACCTATGACACACACCACTTGGATCCAACTCTTGCCAAATTGCATAAGAATTACCATACAAGAAGCTGTAAGAAATGAAATAATTCCCACTATAGATACAACTTCCCCATTCCACCAATTAAAATTACAATAGTTCTCAAACTGATAAGTTCACTGAACAAAACTCTTGCTGAGAAGTCAAGTTTTCATCTCCAGAGAAAAAAAATTATGACAGTCAAATGACCTTCGAAGACTTCTTAGTGGAAATGGATCTAGTAGAAGATCAATAATCCAACTAATACAATGTAAACTGAAACAACCAATAATCTTCCTGAAACAAAAGCCTTCACATATTTGGAACAACAATTCTACAAAGAACATGCCAAATTTATGGAATGAAAACACATATGCACAGTACATGCTCAACGCATATGTTGCAACATCGTATTGCAGTTCATACATGACTAAAGTTAACAAAACTATGACAAATGTGTTTCGGAGAATACACAAAGAACAATAAAGGAGTGAAATTGATGCTATGAAAATGATACACACTTGGAAATACATTACTTAATCTTCAACAAATGTTTTCTCAACAATAAAATCACATAGCACTCTCTCTACCACTAAATTGCAGTTCAAGAGAGTGTATATTTATAAACACATCTCCAATAGATCAACACACAATTATGCTTAAGCCACCCTTTCTATTAAAATAAGAACATGATAATTCATAAGATGTGATGTGCCAATCTGTTATTGATTACTACATTGAGTGGCCACATACTATTAAGAATATCTGCCTTGTTGAATTTGTCTCCAAGTACAAAACAAATGGTACACACATATTGAAGAGGAAAAAAACAAATGTAATGTGGTTCATCAAATACA
>SNQJ01S0052299.1:16603-32278 GCA_010110895.2 Picea sitchensis | reverse complement strand
TACCCAAACATGGCCCACATGACTTTTGGCGCTTCATCTCCTAGGGTTAGGTTTTTGGATGTCTAGGTCTTTTGACATTCTTGTTTATTGTAAAAGGCCTTCAGAGCCTCATTTTAACCATGTTCTTGCGAATGAGCGCAGTTGTCACATCTCTTCTCAGAGATAAGGCGCCACCATTCCAGCAAGCTTGTTTTCCACTGCATTTTATAGTTTTAGCTTATTTCCTTATTGAATAGAAAACCACTTTTATTGTATCTCTATTATTTTTTGTTAAGCATATTTTAATAATCTGTATTCATTTTGTTCTGCTCATAAAATCTAGATCAGTGGTATCAGAGTGGTCTGCTCCTTGTCATCTTAATGCATGTCCCCAACAAGGTCAGGGTACAAAGAATTGGGTCTCGAGGTTGTTTCTCTTGAGGACAAAATATCTCACACGCCCAAGCGACCTCTCATGATAGGAGAAAATAAATATGACGAGACAGGAGATCATTTCAAAATGTTGCTTGAGGAATCCCTCACGCAACAGAGGAACAAGATGATGGATAGTTTTACGCAAATCCTTCGGCGACTACCAACAGGTGACACATCTTTCTAAAGCGGAGGCGTCGCCCCATTCAAGGTACAAACCAACTTTGATATTCCTATATTTGAAGGTCAGATAGACGTAAATGTTGTAGACAAGTGGTTGAATCTACTAGAAGGGTATTTTTTTGTCCATAACTTTTCAAATAGAGAAAAGATTACTTTTGCGCTTCTCAAATCCGTTTCCCATGTCGAAGATTGGTGGGAAACTTTTTGTGAGCAAAAGGAAACAGAGGACCCTCATTATTTATAGTCACGTCCACCTGGGAATCCTTCAGGGATGTTATTAAGGAAAAATACTACCCTGTCGAAATTTATGACGACTTGTATACCAAATGGACCACACTGCGGCAAGAAAGAGACAAAGCAATGCCAAAGTTCACAAATATCTTCCATACCGTGCGCACCAAGATGGGTATCAAAGATTCAGAGAAACATCTAGTGTTCAAGTATCATGGTTCTTTGCATAGATACATCCAAACTGAAATGGAATTTTTGGACATCTCGTCCTTGGGTGCGACCTACCGATATGCCGTCAAAATCGAGCAAAATCTCAAACAAAAGATGCGGCAATTTGTGCCTGAGAACCCCTCAGCAAAAGCCAGGAAAGAGGGGCCCCAACCCACAAAACAAAGGATAGAGAAAATATGGAAAGTATCAGGATAACCAGTCCAAGCTGCAAGTAAATAAGCACACTGGAAAAACAAAGAAAGATATCGGGAAGTGGTGCGACTTCCATAAGAGCCCTTGGCATAACACTGATGACTATCGCTCAAAGCAGTCACTAGTAGCCGAAGTGAAAGCCTCTTAATCATATGTGGGTTCTGACTTTGATTCAGAAACAGAAAGGGGAAGATGTATCATTGATGCGGAACCCAGTGCCATCGTTTCTACCACCAAGCTCCAGCCTGGTGAACCGGATGATCCAAAAGAAGGAGAGTGCCTCTTCCATTCATAGATGTGGGTAAAAGGCACCCCGTTGCACTTCATCATTGTTAGCGGTATCCAGAATAACCTCACCTCAGCAGAGGTTTTCAAGTGGTTGGCCCTGCTGACAACGGCGCACCCACAACCCTACACCATTGGATGGCTCTGTCAAGGAAGCGATCTCTGTGTCAGCCAACAGTGTCGACTATCGTACGGCATCAAGCCCTTCAAAGATGAGGTATTTTGTGATGTTGTTCCTCTCGAAGTTTGTAATGTTCTTTTGGGCCAACCTTATTTATGGAAACTTCATGTTGTATATGAGTCTAGGCCTCGTAGTGTTATTATTACTTTGAACAGGAAATTGTACAGGATACCTGATGCAGTCCCTCCTAGTGGTATTTCCTTGATCTCTGCCAAGCAATGCAGGAAGGTCATCTCTAAGATTGGGAAATTTATCTTCTTTGTAATTCTCTCTCAGAGTGAGCAAAAGATCGCAGCCACATCCAGGGCCTCCTCGGTCGATCTCTCCACAAAATTGAAGCAAGTGGATAAGGTCATGGAAGAATGCTCATATTTCTTCTCCTCTCCTATCGAGGTACCTCTGCACTATCAGGTCAAGCATCCCATCGATATGACCCCAGGTGCACCACTACCCAATGAGCCAGTCTACCGTCGCTCTCTGTTAGAAAATGAGGAGATCAAGAGGTAGATCCAAAAACTGCTCCACAAGGGGCACATCTATCCCAGATCATCACCTTGTGGGAGCCCAATCGTGTTGGTGCAGAAGAAATACGGGACCTGGTGACTCTACATTGANCGCTCTTTGTTAGAAAATGAGGAGATCAAGAGGTAGATCCAAAAACTGCTCCACAAGGGGCACATCTATCCCAGATCATCACCTTGTGGGAGCCCAATCGTGTTGGTGCAGAAGAAATACGGGACCTGGTGACTCTACATTGATTACCGGGCCCTGAATAAAATCACAGTTCGAAACTAGTATCAGATTCCCCGAATCGACGACCTCCTTGATCAACTCACGGGGGAAAAATACTTCAGTAAGATTGATTTGAAGTCCGGATACCACCAGGTCCCAATAGAACAGACAGATGTATGGAATATTGCCTTCAAGTCAAAAGAAGGTCTTTTTTATTGGTTGGTCATGCACTTTAGTTTAGCAAATGCTCCAGCAACTTTTATGAGGATGATGGACGATATCCTATGACCTTTCACCAATAATTTTGTAGTGGTGTACCTGGATGACATCCTCATCTACAACAAGACTTGGGAAGAACACTTGTATCATATTCAACAGGTTCTGGACACCCTGAGGCAGCACAAACTATATGCAAACTTGGAAAAATAATCCTTCGGCATGGACAAGGTCCATTACTTAGGCTACATCGTTAATTAGCATGGTGTGCATGTGTATCCAGCCAAGATCCAAGTCATTCATGACTGTCTAGACCTAACCACACTCACAGAACTTCGGAGCTTCTTGGGCCTCGCCAATTTCTATCACAGGTTTGTGTTGGTTTTCTTTCATATCGCATGGGCCCTCAGCCAAGTAACCAGGGGTGGACGTAAGGAAAAATTTGTGTGGGGCCTGTCCCAACAACAAGCATTCGATGACTTGAAGAAGCGTGTGTGCTCATCCTCAGTACTTTCATTACCGGACTTGCAAAATCCCTTTAATATTGAGACAGATGCTTCAGACTATGTTGTGGGTGTCTTCCTCACTCAACACAGCCACCCCGTGGCATATCATAGTGAGACACTATCAGATGTTGTTTGTAAGTACCCTACTTACAACAAAGAAATGCACTCCATTGTGCAATCCTCCTACCAGTGGAAACATTACATTCTTGGGAAGGAGACAGTCATCCACATGGATCACAAGCCACTATAGTTCATGCAGACCCAAGGCAAATTGTAGAATGATGGATATCAGAAGTGGTCAACATACTTACAGTAGTTCCACCTCAACATCAAGTATAAAATAGGAAGTACCAACCAAGTTGTTGATTGCCTCAGTCGACCTCCAGTCATGACACTCACCACGGTTCTAGACTCTTGCAGTCACGATACCTTTGGATGGCCCCACCTCTACGAGACAAACCCTGACTTCTCCACCACCTACCAAATGTTGGGCGCCAACTCAATGGTCACTAGTTTCCATCTTATTTAGGAATCTCACTACAATCGGTTGGCAGGACACTTTGGCATCAAAACGAAAATGGCAATGTTGCAGAAACATTTCTACTGGATGAAACTTCGACAGAATGTCAGCAAGTATATCAGGTCCTGCAATGCTTTTGCTATTTCCAAACCGACCACTAAGAAATAGGGCCACCCCTCTACCTACTTCTAACAGGCCATGGGAATCCATCTCAATGGAATACATGTTGGGCCTCCCATCCACCAAGAGGGGAAATGACTGTGTTTTTGTGGTTGTTGATTGCTTTTCCAAGATGGTGATTCTAGTCTCCTGCAAGAAGAACATCACAGCAAAATCCACTGCTAAGATTTTCTTTGAACGAGTATGGGTATGTTTTGGGATCCCACAAACCATTATCTCATACCGTGACAATTTATTCTCAGCTCATTTTGGTCGAGCCTCTGGTCACTGTTGGATACCAAGATTACCAAATCCACTGCCTTCAACCCCCAAATAGATGGCCAAACTAAGGTCATCAATCGGATGGTCGTACATATCCTACGCATGTACAATTAAACACACACCCGCACATGGGATGAGAGTCTTCCCTATGTCCATCATAGTTACAACTAAGCCCTGCATAGCTCAACTGGCCACAACCCCTTTCAGGTGGAGTTGGGATTCCAACCATTGGGCCCCATGGATGTTGCACTACCCCTGGCGACCAACTTGGCTAACTCGTCCCCTGCTCCACCAAAATCTGACAAAGCCACCTGGTTCATTGAGAGGATGCATCACATCCACCAAACAAGTTTAGGATATTCTACAGAATTCTAATGCCAAGTACAAGCAGCGCCATGATCAACAGCGGGTGCCACATAAGTTTCAAGTGGGCAAAAAAGTTTGGTTGCATTTGCAGAAAGAACGCCTTACAAGGCCCCATCGGAAGCTTCTCCCACTCTATTATGGGTCGTAGACCATCACCAAGGATGTGGGTGACAATTTTTTTGATCTCAACATTCCCCCCTTCCTTGGTCTGCATCCATTCTTCAACGTGGCTCTCCTTCGGCCATATTTCCCACCATTATTGGACACCTCAGATATAGTAGAGCAGTTGAAACCAACGGATTTCAACCCTGACTGCATGCAATAGGCATCCAATGATCAGATTGTGGACACACAGATCAATGGAACTCGACATCAAAGGATCCATCTTTATCAATTTGTTAAATCATGGCAGCTCCTGCACCAAGGCAAGTGGCTCACCCGAGGCCAAATTCAGCAAAAATTTGCTCATCTGATGGGGGAACTCAAAGAAATGGAGACATTTCTTCCTAAGGAGGGAGGATTGATCCAGGTGGATATCGGTGGCCACCCACCTATTCCACTGGCTCAAAAAACAGTTTTTCACCTCGGCATTTTTTCAGCAGTTTTTCGGGTTCCAAACTTTCGGGGCCGTTTTGAGGCCCTAAATGATGTTTTTTAGGGATTTGGGGCCCAAGGGACCGCAATATTCACTATTTTGGGCCAATATAAAATTATTCTTCTCGGTTATACCTTTCCAACGGGCTATCGTTCACCTAAAACGGATATCGTATGCAAAAGTTACGACCTCGGGAAGTTGATGTACTAACTTACCCAAACGGGGCCCACATGACTTTTGACGCTTCATCTCCTAGGGTTATGTTTTTGGATGTCTAGGGTTTTTTACATTCTTGTTTATTGTAAAATGCCTTCAGAGCCTCATTGTAACCATCTTCTTTTGAATGAGCTGAGTCGTCACATCTCTTCTTAGAGATAAGCTGCCACCATTCCAACAAGCTTGTTTTCCGCTGCATTTTACAGTTTCATCTTATTTCCTTATTGAATAGAAACCCATTTTTACTGTATCTCTGTTATTTTGTGTTAAGCATATTTTAATAATTTGTATTCATTTTGTTCTTCTCATAAAATCCATATCAATGGTATCAGAGCGGTCTTCTCCTTGTCGTCTTTATGCATGTCCTCAACGAGGTCAGGGTACACAGAATTGGGTCTCGAGCTTGTTTCTCTTGAGGACAAAATCTCTCGCACGCCCAAGAAAACTCTCATGGAAGAAGAAAATAAATATGACGGGACGTGAGATCCTTTCAAAATGTTGCTTGAGGAATCTCTCATGCAACAGAGTAACAAGATGATGGATAGTTTTGTGCAAATCCTCCGGCGACTACCAACAGGTGACACATCTTCCTCAAGCGGAGGCGCTGCCCCGTTCAAGGTACAAATCAACTTTGATATTCCTATATTTTAAGGTTAAATAGACGCAGATGTTGTATACAAGTGGTTGAATCTACTAGAAGGGTATTTTTCTATCCATAACTTTTCGAATAGAGAAAAGATTACTTTTGCGCATCTCAAAGTCATTCCCCATGTCAAATATTGGTGGAAAACTTTCTGTGAGCAAAATGAAACAGGGGAACCCTCATTATTTAAAGTCATGACCACCTAGGAATCCTTCAGGGATGTTATTAAGGAACAATACTACCCTATCGGAAGTTATGACGACTTGTATACCAAATGGACCACACTGTGGCAAGAAAGAAACCAAGCAGTGTCAGAGTTCACAAATATCCTCCATACCTTGTGCACCAAGCTGGGTATCAAAGATTCAAAGTGACATTTGGTGCTCAAGTATCGTGGTGCTCTTCATAGATATATCCAAACCGAAATGGAATTTCTCGACATCTCGTCCTTGGGCATGGCTTACCGATATGTCGTCAAAATTGAGCAGAAGCTCAAACAAAAGACGCGTTAATTTGGGCCTGAGAACCCCTCATAGCAAAAGTCGAGAAAGGACGACCCCAACCCACAAAACAAAGGACAGAGAAAATATGGAAAGTATTAGGACAATCAGTCCAAGCCGTAAGAAAAGAAGGACACCAGAAAGACAAAGAAAGATATTGGGAAGTGGTGCGACTTCCATAAGAGCCTTTGGCATAACACTGTTGACTGTCGCTCAAAGCAGTCATTGGTGGCCGAAGTGAAAGCCTCTTAATCAGATGCGGGTTCTGACTCTTCGTCAGAACCAAAAAGGGGAATATGGATCATTGACATGGAACCCAGTGCCACCGTTTCTACCACCAAGCTCCAGCCTGGTGAACCAGACAAGCCAGAATAAGGAGAGCGCCTTTTCCATTCACAGATGTGGGTAAAAGGCACCCCATTTCAATTCATCATTGATAGTGGTATCCAGAAGAACCTCATCTCAGCAGAGGTTTTCAAGCGTCTAGCCCTGCAAATAAAGTTGCACCCACAACCCTACACCATTGGATGGCTCTGCATGGGAAGAGATTTTTGCGTCAACCAACAATGTCGATTGTCATACGACATCAAGCCCTTCAAAGAAAAGGTATTGTGTGATGTTGCTCCTCTCAAAGTTTGTAATGTTATTTTGGGCCAACCTTATTTATGGAAACGTCATGTTGTATATGATTCTAGGCCTCATATTGTTATTATTACTTTGAATAGGAAATTGTACATGATACCTGAGGCAGTCCCTCCTAGTGTTATTTCCTTGATCTATGCCAAGTAATTCAGGAAGGTCATCTCTCAGATCGGGAAATTTATCGTCTTCATGATTCGCTCTCAGAGTGAGAGAAAGATCGCAGCCACATCCAGGGCCTCCGCGACCGATCTCTCCACACAACAGAAGCAAGTGGATAAGGTCATGGAAGAATACTCAAATATATTATTTTCTCCTACCGGGGTACCTTTTCACTTCCAGGTCAATCATCCCATCGATCTGACCCTAGACGCACCGCTACCCAATGGGCCAGTATACCACCTCTCTCTGTTAGAAAACGAGGAGATCAAGAGGCATATCCAAGAACTGCTCTAGAAGGGGCACATTTTTCCCAGTTCATTGCCTTGTGGGAGCCCAATCGTGCTGGTGCAGAAGAAAGACGGGACCTGGCGACTCTGCATTGATTATCAGGCCCTGAATAAAATCACAATCTGAAACCGGTACCCGATAACCCTAATCGATGACCTCCTTGATCAACTCATGGGAGCCAAATACTTCAGTAAGATTGATCCGATCCAAATATCAGCATGGTGTGCATGTGGATCTAGCCAAGATCCAAGTCATTCGTGACTGGCCAGCCCCAACCACACTCACTGAACATCGGAGCTTCTTGGGCCTCGCCAATTTCTATCGCAGGTTCGTGTTGGGTTTCTCTCATATCGCATGGGCCCTCAGCCAAGTAACCAAGGGTGGAGGTAAGGAAATATTTGTGTGGGGCATGTCCCAAAAACAAGCCTTTGATGACTTGAAGAAGTTTTTGTGCTCATCCCCGGTACTTTCATTACTGGACCTGCAACATCCCTTTGAGATCGAGACAGATGCTTCAGACTATGTTGTGGGAATTGTCCTCACTCAACACGGCCACCCCATGGCATATCATAGTGAGACACTTTCATATGTTGTTCGTAAGTACCCTACTTATGACAAAGAAATGTAATCCATTGTGCAATCTTTCTTCCAGTGGATACATTACATTCTTAGGAAGGAGACAGTCATCCACATTAATCACAAGCCACTACAGTTCATGTAAACCCAAGGAAAATTGCAGAATGACCACCATCAGAAGTTGTCAACATACTTACAGCAACTCCACCTCAACATCAAGTATAAAACAGGAAGTACCAACTGAGTTGTTGACTACCTCAACTGACCTCCAATCGCAACACTCACCACGATGCTAGAATTTTGATGTCATGAAACCTCTGGATGGCCCCACCTCTATGAGACAGACCCTGACTTCTCCACCACCTACCAAATGTTGGGCGCCTACTCATTGGTCACTAATTTGCATCTTCAGGATGGATTTTTTTTTCGTCTAGGCCATCTCTGTTTTCCATCAAGCAAGCGCATGAAGTTGATTTGGGAAGCTCACTACAGTTGGGTGGCAAGACACTTTAGAGTCGAAAAGATAGTGCCAGTGTTGTAGAAATAGTTCTACTGGTCGAAACTTAGACAGGATGTCGGCAAGTATATCAGGTCCTGCACCGCCTGTGCTATTTCCAAACCGACCACTAAGAAATAAGGCATGTACACCCCTTTGCCTACTCCTAGAAAGCCGTGGGAATCCATCTCAATGGACTACATGTCGGGCCTCTCGTCCACCAAGAGGGGAAATGACTGTGTTTTTTTTGTTGTTGATCACTTTTCCAAGATAGTGATTCTAGTTGCCTACAAGAAGAACATCACAGCAGAAGCTACTGCCAAGATCTTCTTTGAACAAGTATGGGTATATTTTGGGATCCCAAAAACCATTATCTCAAACCATTACAATCGGTTCCTCATATCATTTTGGTTTAGCCTCTGGTCACTGCTAGATACCAAGCTCACCAAATCCACTTCCTTCCACCCCCAGACAGATGGCCAAACTAAGGTTGTCAATCAGATGGTCATACATATCCTGTGCATGTACAATTCAAAACACCCTCTCACATGGGATGAGAGTCTTCCCTATGTCCAGCATAGCTACAACCAAGCCCTGCATAGCTCAGCTGGTCACAACCCCTTTCAGGTGGGGTTGGGATTCCAACCATTGGGCCCCATGGATGTTGCACTATCCATGGAAACCACCTCGGTCGACTCGTCCCCTGCTCCACCAGAAGCTGACAAAGAAACCCGGTTCATTGAGCGGATCCAGCACATCCACCAACAGGTTCAAGATATTCTACAGAAGTCTAATTCTAAGTACAAGAAGCGCCATGATCAACGTTGGGTGCCACATAAGTTTCAGTTTGGCGATAAAGTTTGGTTGCATTTGCATAAAGAACGCCTTATAGGACCCCATCGGAAGATTTTTCCACTCTCTTATGGGTCGTACAACATCACCAAGGCTGTGGGTGAAAATGATTTTGAGCTCAACATTCCCCCCTTCCTTTGTCTACATCCAGTCTTCAACATGCCTCTCATTCGGCCATATTTCCCACCATTATTGGACACCTCAGAGATAGCAGAGCAGTTGACACCAACAGAGCTCAACCCTGACTACATGCAATAGGCATCCATTGATTAGATTGTGGACATAGATATCAAGGGCACTCGACAGCAAAGGATCCAGCTTTATTGAGTCGTCAGAGCAGGGTAGCTCCTGCACCAAGGCAAGTGGCTCACCCGGGGCCAAATTCAATAGAAATTTTCTCATATGATGGGGGAACTCAATGCAATGGAGACCATTTATTCCTAAGGAGGGAGGATTGATCCAGATGGATATCGGTGGCCACCCACCTAGTCCACTGGCTCGAAAAACATTTTTCAACCTTGCTAGTTTTTTGGCAGTTTTTTGGGTTCCAAACTTCCGGGGCCGTTTTGAGGCCCTAAACAACGTTTTTGGGGGATTTGGGACCTAGGGGACTGCCAAATGCATTACCCTGGGCTAGTAAAAAATTGTTCTTCTCATTTATACCTTTCCAACGGGCTATTGTGTGCCTAAACGGAGATCATATACAAAATTTACGATGTTGGGAATTTGATGTACTAACTTACCCAAACGGGGCCCACGTGAATTTTGTCACTTCATCTCCTAGGGTTAGGTTTTTGGATGTCTAGGGTTTTTGACATTCCTGTTTATTGTAAAAGGTCTTTAGAGACTCATTGTAACCATCTTCTTGCAAATGAGCACGGCCTTCACATCTATTCTCATAGATAATCCGCCACCATTCCAGCAAGCTTGTTTTTCGCTGCATTTTACAGCTTCAGCTTATTTCCTTATTGAATAGAAAACTAGTTTTTATGTATCTCTGTTATTTTGTGTGAAGAATATTTTAATAATTTGTATTTATTTCATTATGCTCATAAAATCCATATCAGTGGTATCATAGCGGTCAGCTCCTTGTCGTCTTAATGCATTTCCCCAACGAGGTCAGGGTACAAAGAATTGGGTCTCGAGCTTGTTTTTCTTGAGGACAAAACCTCTCGCATGCACAAGTGACCTCTCATGGCAGGAGAAAAGAAATATGACGGAACATGAGATCCTTTCAAAATGTTGCTTGAGGACCACACTACAGTAAGAAAGACACCAAGCAGTTCCAAAGTTCACAAATATCTTCCATACCTTGCGCACCAAGATGGGTATCAAAGTTTGAGAGTGACATCTAGTGCTCAAGTATCTCAGTGCTCTGCATAGATACATCTAGACTGAAATGGAATTTATGTACATCTTGTCCTTGGGCGTGGTCTACTGATATGCCATCAAAATTGAGAAGAATCTCAAACAAAAGATGCTGCAATTTGGGCCTAGGAACCGCTCACAGAAAAAGCCAGAAAAGGGCGGCCCCAACCCATAGAAAAAAGGACAGAGAAAATATGGACATTATCAGGACAACCATTCCAAGACACAACCAGAGAAGGACACCGGAAAGACAAAGAAAGATACCGGGAAGTGGTGCGACTTTCATAAGAGCCCTTGGCATAACACTGTTGATTGTTGCTCAAAGCAGTCGCTGGTGGCCGAAGTGAAAGCCTATGAATTTGATGTGGGTTCTAACTATGAGTCAGAACCAGAAAAGGGAATATGTATCATTTATGCAGAACCCAGTGCCACCGTTTCTACCACCAAGCTCCATCCCGGTGAACCAGACGATCCAGAAGAAGGAGATCACCTCCTCCATTCACATATGTGGGTAAAAGGCACCCCACTGCACTTCATCGTTGGTAGCGATAGCCATAAGAGCCTCATCTCAGCAGAGGTTGTCAAGAAGTTGGCCCTGCCGATAATGCCGCACCCACAACCCTACACCATTGGATGGCACCGCCAAGGAATCGATCTCCATGTCAGCTAACAGTGTCAATTTTCATACAGCATCAAGCCCTTCAAAGACAAGGTATTGTGTGATGTTGCTCCTCTCGAAGTTTGTAATGTTATTTTGGGCCAACCTTATTTATGGGAATTCCATGTTAAATATGAGTCTAGGCCTCGTAGTGTTATTATTAATTTTAACATGAAATTGTACAGGATACCCGAGGCATTCCCTCCTAGTGTTATTTCCTTGATCTCTGCCAAGCAATGCAGGAAGGTCATCTCTCAAATCGGGAAATTTGTCTTCTTCATGATTCTCTCTTAGAGTGAGCGAATGATCGCAGCCACATCCAAGGCCTCTGCAGTCCATCTCTTCACACAACAGAAGCAACTGGATAAGGTCATGGAAGAATACTCAGATATCTTCTCCTCTTCTACCGGGGTACCTATGCACTGCCAGGTCAAGCATCTCATTGATCTGACCCCAGGTGCATCACTACCCAATGGGTCAGTCTATCGCTTCTCTCTATTAGAAAACGAGGAGATCAAGAGACAGATCCAAGAACTCCTCCACAAGGGGCACATCCATCCTATCTCATCACCTTGTGGGAGCCCAATTGTGTTGATGTAGAAGAAAGACGGGACCTGACGACTCTCCATTGATTATCGGACCCTGAATAAAATCACAGTCCAAAATTGGTACCTAATTCCCCAAATTGACGACCTCCTTTATCAACTCATGGGGGCCAAATACTTCAGTAAGATTGATCTGAAGTCTGGCTACCACCAAGTCCCAATAGAACAGATAGATGTATGGAAAACTGCCTTCAAGTCAAAAGAAGGTCTTTTTGAATGGTTGGTCATCCCCTTTGGTTTGAAAAATGCTCCAGCAACTTTTATGAGGATGATGGATGATATCCTATGACCTTTCACCAATAATTTTGTATTGTTGTACCTGGATGACATCCTCATCTACAGTAATACTTGGGCGGAACACTTGCAAAATATTCAGGAGGTTCTGCACACCCTGCGGCAACACAAACTATATGAAAACTTTGAAAAATGTTCATTCAGCATGGATAGAGTCCAATACTTAGGCTACATTGTTGATCAACATGGTGTGCATGTGGATCCAGCCAAGATCTAGATCATTCGTGATTGGCTAGCCCCAACCACCCTCACTGAACTTTGGATCTTCTTGGGCCTCGCCAATTTCTATCGCAGGTTCGTGCTGGGTTTCTCTCATATTGCATGGGCCCTCAGCCAAGTAACCAGGGGTGGAGGTAAGGAAAATATTGTGTGGGGCCTGTCCCAACAACAAGACTTCAATGACTTGAAGAAGCGTGTGTGCTCATCCCTGGTACTTTCATTACCAGACCTGCAACATCCCTTTGAGATCAAGACAGATGCTTCAGACTATGTTGTGGGCGTCGTCCTCACTCAACACAGCCACCCCGTGGCATATCATAGTAAGACACTATCAAATGTTGTTCATAATTACCCTACTTACGACAAAGAAATGTACTCCATTATGCAATCCTTCCGTCAGTTGAGACATTACATTCTTAGGAAGGAGACAGTCATCCACATTGATCACAAGCCACTACATTTCATGTTGACCCAAGGAAAATTGCAAAATGACCACCATCAGAAGTGAACATACTTATAGCAGTTCCACCTCGACATCAAGTATAAAACAGGAAGTAACAATCGAGTTGTTGACTACCTCAGCCGACCTTCAGTCGCAGCACTCACCACGGTGCTAAACTCTTGTGGTCACGAGACCTCCGGATGGCCCCACCTCTACGAGACAGACCCTAACTTCTCCACCACCTACCAAATGTTGGGCGCCAACTCAATGGTCGCTAATTTCCATCTTCAGGATGGGTTGTTTTGTCGTCTGGGCCATCTCTGCATTCCATCAAGTGAACGTGTGAAGCTAATTTGGGAAGCTCACTACAGTCGGGTGGAAGGACACTTTGGCATCGAAAAGACAGTGGTAGTGTTGCAAAAACATTTCTACTAGCTGAAGCTTTGATAGGATGTCGGTAAGTATATCAAGTCCTGCACCGCCTGCACTATTTTCAAACTGACCACTAAGAAACAGGGCATGTACACCCCTTTTTGTACTCCTAACAGTTCGTGGGAATCCATCTCAATGGACTACATGTCTGGCCTCTCATCCACCAAGAGGGGAAATGACTGTGTTTTTGTGGTTGTTGATCGCTTTTCCAAGATGGCGATTCTAGCCACCTACAAGAAGAACATCACAAATGAAGCCTGCCAATCTCTTCTTTGAACGAGTATGAGTACATTTTTGGATCCCACAAACCATTATCCCATACCATGATAGATGGTTCCTCATCTCATTCTGGTCGAGCCTCTGGTCACTGCTAGATACCAAGCTCACCAAATCCACTACCTTCCACCCCTAGATAGATGGCCAAACTGAGGTTGTCAGTTGGATAGTCTTGAATATCCTGCACATGTACAATTCAAAACACTCTCGCACATGGGATGAGAGTCTTCCCTATGTCCAGCATAGCTACAACCGAGCCCTACATTGCTCAACTAGCCACAGCCCCTTTCAGGTGGGGTTGGGATTCCAACCATTGGTCCCCATGGATGTTGCACTACCCCTAGCAACCACCTTGACCGACTCATCCCCTACTCCACCAGAAGCTGACAAAGCCACCTGGTTCATTGAGTGGATCCAGCACATCCACCAACAGGTTCAATATATTCTACAAAAGTCTAATGCCAAGTACAAGCAGCGTCATGATCAACTCGGGTGCCACATAAGTTTCAGGTGGGCGGCAAAGTTTGGTTGCATTTGCAGAAAGAATGCTTTATGGGGCCCCATCGGAAGCTTCGCCCACCTCGATACGGGTTGTAAACCATAACCAATGTTATAGGTGACAATTCTTTTGATTTCAACATTCCCCCCTTCCTTGGTCTACATCCAGTCTTCAACATGGCTCTCCTCCGACCATATATCTCACCATTATTGGACACCTCAGAGATAGCAGAGAAGTTGACACCAACAGAGATCAAGCATGACTGCATGCATTAGGCATCCAATGATCATATTGTGGACACAAATATCAAGGGCACTCGACAACAAAGGATCCATCTTTATCGAGTCGTCAAAGCAGGGCAGCTCCTGCACCAAGGCAAGTGGCTCACCCGAGGCCAAATTCAGCAGAATTTTCTTCATCTGATGGGGGAACTCAACGCAATGGAGACCATTTCTTCCTAAGGATGGAGGATTGATCCAAGTGGATATCGGTGGCCACCCACCTATTCCACTGGCTCAAAAAAAAAATTCCACCTTGGCAGTTTTTTGGTAGTTTTTCGGGTTCCAAACTTCTGGGGTCATTTTGAGGCCCTAAACGACGTTTTTTGGGGATTTGGGTGTTGGACTACTGAGAGGGGGGGTGAATCAGTAATAGCATAATTATAATTCTTTTTTTTCAAATGTTATATCAATGTAGAATTATTGTCCAATAATGAGCAATAATAAATAAACAATCACACACATACACAGTACACCAGTGTTTTATGTGGAAACCCAAATAGGGAGAAAACCACGCAATGTTTTTTCTTATATGTCTTGAAGAATTACATTCATTGGAAGCACCAACTTCCTTTGTTTTCTAGCTACAACTGGAAGTAAGCTCCAACCTCCTAGTTTCTCAGGCTACAACCTGAGGGAAGCTCCAACTCCCCAATTCTCTGGCTACAACCAGAAGGAGGTTACAACCCCCTATGTTCTCCAGCTACAACCGGAAGGTGGCTACAACCACCTTTCCTTTCCCCGTCCAAACTCCCTGAAGTGGAAGTAGAATGATGGAACCACTGTCACACTATCACTTTCAGATATACCGTTGTAAACCTGTACCAATAAATCTGAACCATGCATCAACCATGAATCAACCAGTACCTCAACCTGTAATCAACCTATACCATAAACAAGTGCATCAACCATGCACCAACATGTACCAAACAACCTCTAATCAACCTATACCATAAACAAGTACATCCAACCATGTACCAAGTATGTACCAATCATGTGTCAACTACTCATAAATTATGACTCATCAATATGTACCAACATCATCAACTATACACCTCATGTATGTGCCAACTCATCAACTACTTGTCTCAACCATGTACTCAACATGTACCTCAACCAAAATCCCTCATCAATTTCATCAT
>SNQJ01S0052299.1:0-13744 GCA_010110895.2 Picea sitchensis | reverse complement strand
TTCTTTTGGGCCAACCTTATTTATGGAAACTTCATGTTGTATATGAGTCTAGGCCTCGTAGTGTTATTATTACTTTGAACAGGAAATTGTACAGGATACCTGATGCAGTCCCTCCTAGTGGTATTTCCTTGATCTCTGCCAAGAAATGAAGGAAGGTCATCTCTAAGATCGGGAAATTTGTCTTCTTTGTAATTCTCTCTCAGAGTGAGCGAAAGATCGTAGCCACATCTAGGGCCTCCTCGGTCGATCTCTCCACAAAATTGAAGCAAGTGGATAAGGTCATGGAAGAATGCTCAGATTTCTTCTCCTCTCCTATCGAGGTACCTCTGCACTGTCATCTCAAGCATCCCATCGATATGACCCCAGGTGCACCACTACCCAATGAGCCAGTCTACCGCCGCTCTCTGTTAGAAAATGAGGAGATCAAGAGGTAGATCCAAAAACTGCTCCACAAGGGGCACATCTATCCCAGATCATCACCTTGTGGGAGCCCAATCGTGTTGGTGCAAAAGAAATACGGGACCTGGTGACTCTACATTGATTACCGGGCCCTGAATAAAATCACAGTTCGAAACTAGTATCAGATGCCCCGAATCGATGACCTCCTTGATCAACTCACGGGGGAAAAATACTTCAGTAAGATTGATCTGAAGTCTGGGTACCACCAGGTCCCAATAGAACAGATAGATGTATGGAAGATTGCCTTCAAGTCAAAAGAAGGTCTTTTTGATTGGTTGGTCATGCACTTTGGTTTAGCAAATTCTCCAGCAACTTTTATGAGGATGATGGACGATATCCTATGACCTTTCACCAATAATTTTGTAGTGGTGTACCTGGATGACATCCTCATCTACAACAAGACTTGGGAGGAACACTTGTAGCATATTCAACAGGTTCTGGACACCCTGAGGCAGCACAAACTATATGCAAACTTGGAAAAATAATCCTTCGGCATGGACAAGGTCCATTACTTAGGCTACATCGTTGATTATCATGGTGTGCATGTGGATCTAGCCAAGATCCAAGTCATTCATGACTGGCTAGACCTAACCACACTCACAGAACTTCGGAGCTTCTTGGGCCTCACCAATTTCTATCACAGGTTTGTGTTGGTTTTCTTTCATATCGCATGGGCCCTCAGCCAAGTAACCAGGGGTGGAGGTAAGGAAAAATTTGTGTGGGGCCTGTCCCAACAACAAGCCTTCGATGACTTGAAGAAGCGTGTGTGCTCATCCCCAGTACTTTCATTACTGGACTTGCAAAATCCCTTTAAGATTGAGACAGATGCTTCAGACTATGTTGTGGGTGTCTTCCTCACTCAACACAGCCACCCCGTGGCATATCATAGTGAGACACTATCAGATGTTGTTTGTAAGTACCCTACTTATGACAAATAAATGCACTCCATTGTGCAATCCTCCTACCAGTGGAGACATTACATTCTTGGGAAGGAGACAGTCATCCACACAGATCACAAGCCACTATAGTTCATGCAGACCCAAGGCAAATTGTAGAATGATGGATATCAGAAGTGGTCAACATACTTACAGTAGTTCCACCTCAACATCAAGTATAAAACAGGAAGTACCAACCAAGTTGTTGATTTCCTCAGTCGACCTCCAGTCGTGACACTCACCACGGTTCTAGACCCTTGCAGTCACGATACCTCTGGATGGCCCCACCTCTACGAGACAAACCCTGACTTCTCCACCACCTACCAAATGTTGGGCGCCAACTCAATGGTCGCTATTTTCCATCTTATTTAGGAATATCACTACAATCGGGTGGCAGGACACTTTGGCGTCAAAAAGACAATGGCAATGTTGCAGAAACATTTCTACTGGATGAAACTTCAACAGAATGTCAGCAAGTATATCAGGTCCTGCAACGCTTTTGCTATTTCCAAACCGACCACAAAGAAACAGGGCCACCCCTCTGCCTACTTCTAACAGGCCATGGGAATCCATCTCAATGGACTACATGTTGGGCCTCCCATCCACCAAGAGGGGAAATGACTGTGTTTTTGTGGTTGTTGATTGCTTTTCCAAGATGGTGATTCTAGTCTCCTGCAAGAAGAACATCGCAGCAAAAGCCACTGCTAAGATTTTCTTTGAACGAGTATGGGTATGTTTTGGGATCCCACAAACCATTATCTCATACTGTGACAATTGATTCTTAGCTCATTTTGGTCGAGCCTCTGGTCACTGTTGGATACCAAGATTACCAAATCCACTGCCTTCCACCCCCAAACAGATGGCCAAACTAAGGTCATCAATCGGATGGTCGTACATATCCTACGCATGTACAATTAAACACACACCCGCACATGGGATGAGAGTCTTACCTATGTCCATCATAGTTACAACTAAGCCCTGCATAGCTCAACTGGCCACAACCCCTTTCAGGTGGAGTTGGGATTCCAACCATTGGGCCCCATGGATGTTGCACTACCCCTGATGACCAACTTGGCTAACTCGTCCCCTGCTCCACCAAAATCTGACAAAGCCACCTAGTTCATTGAGAGGATCCATCACATCCACCAAACAAGTTTAGGATATTCTATAGAATTCTAATGCCAAGTACAAGCAGCGCCATGATCAACAGCGGGTGCCACATAAGTTTCAAGTGGGCAACAAAGTTTGGTTGCATTTGTAGAAAGAACGCCTTACAGGGCCCCATCGGAAGCTTCTCCCACTCTATTATGGGTCATACACCATCACCAAGGATGTGGGTGACAATTCTTTTGATCTCAACATTCCCCCCTTCCTTGGTCTGCATCCAGTCTTCAACGTGGCTCTCCTTCGGCCATATTTCCCACCATTATTGGACACCTCAGATATAGCAGAGCAATTGACACCAACGGATTTCAACCCTAACTGCATGCAATAGGCATCCAATGATCATATTGTGGACACACAGATCAATGTAACTCGACATCAAAAGATCCATCTTTATCGAGTTGTTAAATCATGGCAGCTCCTGCACCAAGGCAAGTGGCTCACCCGGGGCCAAATTCAGCAAAAATTTGCTCATCTAATGGGGGAACTCAAAGCAATGGAGACATTGCTTCCTAAGGAGAGAGGATTGATCTAGGTGGATATCGATGGCCACCCACCTATTCCACTGGCTCAAAAAACATTTTTTCACCTTGGCATTTTTTCAGCAGTTTTTCGGGTTCCAAACTTCTGGGGCCGTTTTGAGGCCCTAAATGACGTTTTTTGGGGATTTGGGGCCCAAAGGACTGCAATATTCACTATTTTGGGCCAATCTAAAATTATTCTTCTCGGTTATACCTTTCCAACGGGCTATCATTCACCTAAAACGGATATCGTATGCAAAAGTTACGACCTCGGGAAGTTGATGTACTAACTTACCCAAACGGGGCCCACATGACTTTTGACGCTTCATCTCCTAGGGTTATGTTTTTGGATGTCTAGGGTTTTTTACATTCTTGTTTATTGTAAAATGCCTTCAGAGCCTCATTGTAACCATCTTCTTTTGAATGAGCTGAGTCGTCACATCTCTTCTTAGAGATAAGCTGCCACCATTCCAACAAGCTTGTTTTCCGCTGCATTTTACAGTTTCATCTTATTTCCTTATTGAATAGAAACCCATTTTTACTGTATCTCTGTTATTTTGTGTTAAGCATATTTTAATAATTTGTATTCATTTTGTTCTTCTCATAAAATCCATATCAATGGTATCAGAGCGGTCTTCTCCTTGTCGTCTTTATGCATGTCCTCAACGAGGTCAGGGTACACAGAATTGGGTCTCGAGCTTGTTTCTCTTGAGGACAAAATCTCTCGCACGCCCAAGAAAACTCTCATGGAAGAAGAAAATAAATATGACGGGACGTGAGATCCTTTCAAAATGTTGCTTGAGGAATCTCTCATGCAACAGAGTAACAAGATGATGGATAGTTTTGTGCAAATCCTCCGGCGACTACCAACAGGTGACACATCTTCCTCAAGCGGAGGCGCTGCCCCGTTCAAGGTACAAATCAACTTTGATATTCCTATATTTTAAGGTTAAATAGACGCAGATGTTGTATACAAGTGGTTGAATCTACTAGAAGGGTATTTTTCTATCCATAACTTTTCGAATAGAGAAAAGATTACTTTTGCGCATCTCAAAGTCATTCCCCATGTCAAATATTGGTGGAAAACTTTCTGTGAGCAAAATGAAACAGGGGAACCCTCATTATTTAAAGTCATGACCACCTAGGAATCCTTCAGGGATGTTATTAAGGAACAATACTACCCTATCGGAAGTTATGACGACTTGTATACCAAATGGACCACACTGTGGCAAGAAAGAAACCAAGCAGTGTCAGAGTTCACAAATATCCTCCATACCTTGTGCACCAAGCTGGGTATCAAAGATTCAAAGTGACATTTGGTGCTCAAGTATCGTGGTGCTCTTCATAGATATATCCAAACCGAAATGGAATTTCTCGACATCTCGTCCTTGGGCATGGCTTACCGATATGTCGTCAAAATTGAGCAGAAGCTCAAACAAAAGACGCGTTAATTTGGGCCTGAGAACCCCTCATAGCAAAAGTCGAGAAAGGACGACCCCAACCCACAAAACAAAGGACAGAGAAAATATGGAAAGTATTAGGACAATCAGTCCAAGCCGTAAGAAAAGAAGGACACCAGAAAGACAAAGAAAGATATTGGGAAGTGGTGCGACTTCCATAAGAGCCTTTGGCATAACACTGTTGACTGTCGCTCAAAGCAGTCATTGGTGGCCGAAGTGAAAGCCTCTTAATCAGATGCGGGTTCTGACTCTTCGTCAGAACCAAAAAGGGGAATATGGATCATTGACATGGAACCCAGTGCCACCGTTTCTACCACCAAGCTCCAGCCTGGTGAACCAGACAAGCCAGAATAAGGAGAGCGCCTTTTCCATTCACAGATGTGGGTAAAAGGCACCCCATTTCAATTCATCATTGATAGTGGTATCCAGAAGAACCTCATCTCAGCAGAGGTTTTCAAGCGTCTAGCCCTGCAAATAAAGTTGCACCCACAACCCTACACCATTGGATGGCTCTGCATGGGAAGAGATTTTTGCGTCAACCAACAATGTCGATTGTCATACGACATCAAGCCCTTCAAAGAAAAGGTATTGTGTGATGTTGCTCCTCTCAAAGTTTGTAATGTTATTTTGGGCCAACCTTATTTATGGAAACGTCATGTTGTATATGATTCTAGGCCTCATATTGTTATTATTACTTTGAATAGGAAATTGTACATGATACCTGAGGCAGTCCCTCCTAGTGTTATTTCCTTGATCTATGCCAAGTAATTCAGGAAGGTCATCTCTCAGATCGGGAAATTTATCGTCTTCATGATTCGCTCTCAGAGTGAGAGAAAGATCGCAGCCACATCCAGGGCCTCCGCGACCGATCTCTCCACACAACAGAAGCAAGTGGATAAGGTCATGGAAGAATACTCAAATATATTATTTTCTCCTACCGGGGTACCTTTTCACTTCCAGGTCAATCATCCCATCGATCTGACCCTAGACGCACCGCTACCCAATGGGCCAGTATACCACCTCTCTCTGTTAGAAAACGAGGAGATCAAGAGGCATATCCAAGAACTGCTCTAGAAGGGGCACATTTTTCCCAGTTCATTGCCTTGTGGGAGCCCAATCGTGCTGGTGCAGAAGAAAGACGGGACCTGGCGACTCTGCATTGATTATCAGGCCCTGAATAAAATCACAATCTGAAACCGGTACCCGATAACCCTAATCGATGACCTCCTTGATCAACTCATGGGAGCCAAATACTTCAGTAAGATTGATCCGATCCAAATATCAGCATGGTGTGCATGTGGATCTAGCCAAGATCCAAGTCATTCGTGACTGGCCAGCCCCAACCACACTCACTGAACATCGGAGCTTCTTGGGCCTCGCCAATTTCTATCGCAGGTTCGTGTTGGGTTTCTCTCATATCGCATGGGCCCTCAGCCAAGTAACCAAGGGTGGAGGTAAGGAAATATTTGTGTGGGGCATGTCCCAAAAACAAGCCTTTGATGACTTGAAGAAGTTTTTGTGCTCATCCCCGGTACTTTCATTACTGGACCTGCAACATCCCTTTGAGATCGAGACAGATGCTTCAGACTATGTTGTGGGAATTGTCCTCACTCAACACGGCCACCCCATGGCATATCATAGTGAGACACTTTCATATGTTGTTCGTAAGTACCCTACTTATGACAAAGAAATGTAATCCATTGTGCAATCTTTCTTCCAGTGGATACATTACATTCTTAGGAAGGAGACAGTCATCCACATTAATCACAAGCCACTACAGTTCATGTAAACCCAAGGAAAATTGCAGAATGACCACCATCAGAAGTTGTCAACATACTTACAGCAACTCCACCTCAACATCAAGTATAAAACAGGAAGTACCAACTGAGTTGTTGACTACCTCAACTGACCTCCAATCGCAACACTCACCACGATGCTAGAATTTTGATGTCATGAAACCTCTGGATGGCCCCACCTCTATGAGACAGACCCTGACTTCTCCACCACCTACCAAATGTTGGGCGCCTACTCATTGGTCACTAATTTGCATCTTCAGGATGGATTTTTTTTTCGTCTAGGCCATCTCTGTTTTCCATCAAGCAAGCGCATGAAGTTGATTTGGGAAGCTCACTACAGTTGGGTGGCAAGACACTTTAGAGTCGAAAAGATAGTGCCAGTGTTGTAGAAATAGTTCTACTGGTCGAAACTTAGACAGGATGTCGGCAAGTATATCAGGTCCTGCACCGCCTGTGCTATTTCCAAACCGACCACTAAGAAATAAGGCATGTACACCCCTTTGCCTACTCCTAGAAAGCCGTGGGAATCCATCTCAATGGACTACATGTCGGGCCTCTCGTCCACCAAGAGGGGAAATGACTGTGTTTTTTTTGTTGTTGATCACTTTTCCAAGATAGTGATTCTAGTTGCCTACAAGAAGAACATCACAGCAGAAGCTACTGCCAAGATCTTCTTTGAACAAGTATGGGTATATTTTGGGATCCCAAAAACCATTATCTCAAACCATTACAATCGGTTCCTCATATCATTTTGGTTTAGCCTCTGGTCACTGCTAGATACCAAGCTCACCAAATCCACTTCCTTCCACCCCCAGACAGATGGCCAAACTAAGGTTGTCAATCAGATGGTCATACATATCCTGTGCATGTACAATTCAAAACACCCTCTCACATGGGATGAGAGTCTTCCCTATGTCCAGCATAGCTACAACCAAGCCCTGCATAGCTCAGCTGGTCACAACCCCTTTCAGGTGGGGTTGGGATTCCAACCATTGGGCCCCATGGATGTTGCACTATCCATGGAAACCACCTCGGTCGACTCGTCCCCTGCTCCACCAGAAGCTGACAAAGAAACCCGGTTCATTGAGCGGATCCAGCACATCCACCAACAGGTTCAAGATATTCTACAGAAGTCTAATTCTAAGTACAAGAAGCGCCATGATCAACGTTGGGTGCCACATAAGTTTCAGTTTGGCGATAAAGTTTGGTTGCATTTGCATAAAGAACGCCTTATAGGACCCCATCGGAAGATTTTTCCACTCTCTTATGGGTCGTACAACATCACCAAGGCTGTGGGTGAAAATGATTTTGAGCTCAACATTCCCCCCTTCCTTTGTCTACATCCAGTCTTCAACATGCCTCTCATTCGGCCATATTTCCCACCATTATTGGACACCTCAGAGATAGCAGAGCAGTTGACACCAACAGAGCTCAACCCTGACTACATGCAATAGGCATCCATTGATTAGATTGTGGACATAGATATCAAGGGCACTCGACAGCAAAGGATCCAGCTTTATTGAGTCGTCAGAGCAGGGTAGCTCCTGCACCAAGGCAAGTGGCTCACCCGGGGCCAAATTCAATAGAAATTTTCTCATATGATGGGGGAACTCAATGCAATGGAGACCATTTATTCCTAAGGAGGGAGGATTGATCCAGATGGATATCGGTGGCCACCCACCTAGTCCACTGGCTCGAAAAACATTTTTCAACCTTGCTAGTTTTTTGGCAGTTTTTTGGGTTCCAAACTTCCGGGGCCGTTTTGAGGCCCTAAACAACGTTTTTGGGGGATTTGGGACCTAGGGGACTGCCAAATGCATTACCCTGGGCTAGTAAAAAATTGTTCTTCTCATTTATACCTTTCCAACGGGCTATTGTGTGCCTAAACGGAGATCATATACAAAATTTACGATGTTGGGAATTTGATGTACTAACTTACCCAAACGGGGCCCACGTGAATTTTGTCACTTCATCTCCTAGGGTTAGGTTTTTGGATGTCTAGGGTTTTTGACATTCCTGTTTATTGTAAAAGGTCTTTAGAGACTCATTGTAACCATCTTCTTGCAAATGAGCACGGCCTTCACATCTATTCTCATAGATAATCCGCCACCATTCCAGCAAGCTTGTTTTTCGCTGCATTTTACAGCTTCAGCTTATTTCCTTATTGAATAGAAAACTAGTTTTTATGTATCTCTGTTATTTTGTGTGAAGAATATTTTAATAATTTGTATTTATTTCATTATGCTCATAAAATCCATATCAGTGGTATCATAGCGGTCAGCTCCTTGTCGTCTTAATGCATTTCCCCAACGAGGTCAGGGTACAAAGAATTGGGTCTCGAGCTTGTTTTTCTTGAGGACAAAACCTCTCGCATGCACAAGTGACCTCTCATGGCAGGAGAAAAGAAATATGACGGAACATGAGATCCTTTCAAAATGTTGCTTGAGGACCACACTACAGTAAGAAAGACACCAAGCAGTTCCAAAGTTCACAAATATCTTCCATACCTTGCGCACCAAGATGGGTATCAAAGTTTGAGAGTGACATCTAGTGCTCAAGTATCTCAGTGCTCTGCATAGATACATCTAGACTGAAATGGAATTTATGTACATCTTGTCCTTGGGCGTGGTCTACTGATATGCCATCAAAATTGAGAAGAATCTCAAACAAAAGATGCTGCAATTTGGGCCTAGGAACCGCTCACAGAAAAAGCCAGAAAAGGGCGGCCCCAACCCATAGAAAAAAGGACAGAGAAAATATGGACATTATCAGGACAACCATTCCAAGACACAACCAGAGAAGGACACCGGAAAGACAAAGAAAGATACCGGGAAGTGGTGCGACTTTCATAAGAGCCCTTGGCATAACACTGTTGATTGTTGCTCAAAGCAGTCGCTGGTGGCCGAAGTGAAAGCCTATGAATTTGATGTGGGTTCTAACTATGAGTCAGAACCAGAAAAGGGAATATGTATCATTTATGCAGAACCCAGTGCCACCGTTTCTACCACCAAGCTCCATCCCGGTGAACCAGACGATCCAGAAGAAGGAGATCACCTCCTCCATTCACATATGTGGGTAAAAGGCACCCCACTGCACTTCATCGTTGGTAGCGATAGCCATAAGAGCCTCATCTCAGCAGAGGTTGTCAAGAAGTTGGCCCTGCCGATAATGCCGCACCCACAACCCTACACCATTGGATGGCACCGCCAAGGAATCGATCTCCATGTCAGCTAACAGTGTCAATTTTCATACAGCATCAAGCCCTTCAAAGACAAGGTATTGTGTGATGTTGCTCCTCTCGAAGTTTGTAATGTTATTTTGGGCCAACCTTATTTATGGGAATTCCATGTTAAATATGAGTCTAGGCCTCGTAGTGTTATTATTAATTTTAACATGAAATTGTACAGGATACCCGAGGCATTCCCTCCTAGTGTTATTTCCTTGATCTCTGCCAAGCAATGCAGGAAGGTCATCTCTCAAATCGGGAAATTTGTCTTCTTCATGATTCTCTCTTAGAGTGAGCGAATGATCGCAGCCACATCCAAGGCCTCTGCAGTCCATCTCTTCACACAACAGAAGCAACTGGATAAGGTCATGGAAGAATACTCAGATATCTTCTCCTCTTCTACCGGGGTACCTATGCACTGCCAGGTCAAGCATCTCATTGATCTGACCCCAGGTGCATCACTACCCAATGGGTCAGTCTATCGCTTCTCTCTATTAGAAAACGAGGAGATCAAGAGACAGATCCAAGAACTCCTCCACAAGGGGCACATCCATCCTATCTCATCACCTTGTGGGAGCCCAATTGTGTTGATGTAGAAGAAAGACGGGACCTGACGACTCTCCATTGATTATCGGACCCTGAATAAAATCACAGTCCAAAATTGGTACCTAATTCCCCAAATTGACGACCTCCTTTATCAACTCATGGGGGCCAAATACTTCAGTAAGATTGATCTGAAGTCTGGCTACCACCAAGTCCCAATAGAACAGATAGATGTATGGAAAACTGCCTTCAAGTCAAAAGAAGGTCTTTTTGAATGGTTGGTCATCCCCTTTGGTTTGAAAAATGCTCCAGCAACTTTTATGAGGATGATGGATGATATCCTATGACCTTTCACCAATAATTTTGTATTGTTGTACCTGGATGACATCCTCATCTACAGTAATACTTGGGCGGAACACTTGCAAAATATTCAGGAGGTTCTGCACACCCTGCGGCAACACAAACTATATGAAAACTTTGAAAAATGTTCATTCAGCATGGATAGAGTCCAATACTTAGGCTACATTGTTGATCAACATGGTGTGCATGTGGATCCAGCCAAGATCTAGATCATTCGTGATTGGCTAGCCCCAACCACCCTCACTGAACTTTGGATCTTCTTGGGCCTCGCCAATTTCTATCGCAGGTTCGTGCTGGGTTTCTCTCATATTGCATGGGCCCTCAGCCAAGTAACCAGGGGTGGAGGTAAGGAAAATATTGTGTGGGGCCTGTCCCAACAACAAGACTTCAATGACTTGAAGAAGCGTGTGTGCTCATCCCTGGTACTTTCATTACCAGACCTGCAACATCCCTTTGAGATCAAGACAGATGCTTCAGACTATGTTGTGGGCGTCGTCCTCACTCAACACAGCCACCCCGTGGCATATCATAGTAAGACACTATCAAATGTTGTTCATAATTACCCTACTTACGACAAAGAAATGTACTCCATTATGCAATCCTTCCGTCAGTTGAGACATTACATTCTTAGGAAGGAGACAGTCATCCACATTGATCACAAGCCACTACATTTCATGTTGACCCAAGGAAAATTGCAAAATGACCACCATCAGAAGTGAACATACTTATAGCAGTTCCACCTCGACATCAAGTATAAAACAGGAAGTAACAATCGAGTTGTTGACTACCTCAGCCGACCTTCAGTCGCAGCACTCACCACGGTGCTAAACTCTTGTGGTCACGAGACCTCCGGATGGCCCCACCTCTACGAGACAGACCCTAACTTCTCCACCACCTACCAAATGTTGGGCGCCAACTCAATGGTCGCTAATTTCCATCTTCAGGATGGGTTGTTTTGTCGTCTGGGCCATCTCTGCATTCCATCAAGTGAACGTGTGAAGCTAATTTGGGAAGCTCACTACAGTCGGGTGGAAGGACACTTTGGCATCGAAAAGACAGTGGTAGTGTTGCAAAAACATTTCTACTAGCTGAAGCTTTGATAGGATGTCGGTAAGTATATCAAGTCCTGCACCGCCTGCACTATTTTCAAACTGACCACTAAGAAACAGGGCATGTACACCCCTTTTTGTACTCCTAACAGTTCGTGGGAATCCATCTCAATGGACTACATGTCTGGCCTCTCATCCACCAAGAGGGGAAATGACTGTGTTTTTGTGGTTGTTGATCGCTTTTCCAAGATGGCGATTCTAGCCACCTACAAGAAGAACATCACAAATGAAGCCTGCCAATCTCTTCTTTGAACGAGTATGAGTACATTTTTGGATCCCACAAACCATTATCCCATACCATGATAGATGGTTCCTCATCTCATTCTGGTCGAGCCTCTGGTCACTGCTAGATACCAAGCTCACCAAATCCACTACCTTCCACCCCTAGATAGATGGCCAAACTGAGGTTGTCAGTTGGATAGTCTTGAATATCCTGCACATGTACAATTCAAAACACTCTCGCACATGGGATGAGAGTCTTCCCTATGTCCAGCATAGCTACAACCGAGCCCTACATTGCTCAACTAGCCACAGCCCCTTTCAGGTGGGGTTGGGATTCCAACCATTGGTCCCCATGGATGTTGCACTACCCCTAGCAACCACCTTGACCGACTCATCCCCTACTCCACCAGAAGCTGACAAAGCCACCTGGTTCATTGAGTGGATCCAGCACATCCACCAACAGGTTCAATATATTCTACAAAAGTCTAATGCCAAGTACAAGCAGCGTCATGATCAACTCGGGTGCCACATAAGTTTCAGGTGGGCGGCAAAGTTTGGTTGCATTTGCAGAAAGAATGCTTTATGGGGCCCCATCGGAAGCTTCGCCCACCTCGATACGGGTTGTAAACCATAACCAATGTTATAGGTGACAATTCTTTTGATTTCAACATTCCCCCCTTCCTTGGTCTACATCCAGTCTTCAACATGGCTCTCCTCCGACCATATATCTCACCATTATTGGACACCTCAGAGATAGCAGAGAAGTTGACACCAACAGAGATCAAGCATGACTGCATGCATTAGGCATCCAATGATCATATTGTGGACACAAATATCAAGGGCACTCGACAACAAAGGATCCATCTTTATCGAGTCGTCAAAGCAGGGCAGCTCCTGCACCAAGGCAAGTGGCTCACCCGAGGCCAAATTCAGCAGAATTTTCTTCATCTGATGGGGGAACTCAACGCAATGGAGACCATTTCTTCCTAAGGATGGAGGATTGATCCAAGTGGATATCGGTGGCCACCCACCTATTCCACTGGCTCAAAAAAAAAATTCCACCTTGGCAGTTTTTTGGTAGTTTTTCGGGTTCCAAACTTCTGGGGTCATTTTGAGGCCCTAAACGACGTTTTTTGGGGATTTGGGTGTTGGACTACTGAGAGGGGGGGTGAATCAGTAATAGCATAATTATAATTCTTTTTTTTCAAATGTTATATCAATGTAGAATTATTGTCCAATAATGAGCAATAATAAATAAACAATCACACACATACACAGTACACCAGTGTTTTATGTGGAAACCCAAATAGGGAGAAAACCACGCAATGTTTTTTCTTATATGTCTTGAAGAATTACATTCATTGGAAGCACCAACTTCCTTTGTTTTCTAGCTACAACTGGAAGTAAGCTCCAACCTCCTAGTTTCTCAGGCTACAACCTGAGGGAAGCTCCAACTCCCCAATTCTCTGGCTACAACCAGAAGGAGGTTACAACCCCCTATGTTCTCCAGCTACAACCGGAAGGTGGCTACAACCACCTTTCCTTTCCCCGTCCAAACTCCCTGAAGTGGAAGTAGAATGATGGAACCACTGTCACACTATCACTTTCAGATATACCGTTGTAAACCTGTACCAATAAATCTGAACCATGCATCAACCATGAATCAACCAGTACCTCAACCTGTAATCAACCTATACCATAAACAAGTGCATCAACCATGCACCAACATGTACCAAACAACCTCTAATCAACCTATACCATAAACAAGTACATCCAACCATGTACCAAGTATGTACCAATCATGTGTCAACTACTCATAAATTATGACTCATCAATATGTACCAACATCATCAACTATACACCTCATGTATGTGCCAACTCATCAACTACTTGTCTCAACCATGTACTCAACATGTACCTCAACCAAAATCCCTCATCAATTTCATCAT
>SNQJ01S0052298.1:146565-156637 GCA_010110895.2 Picea sitchensis | reverse complement strand
GCTGGACCCCAAAATGCCTCTCAATAATCTTTGTACTCCCTATAACATCCATTTAGCTACTTTGGTCATCATAAACCTCTGCAATGTGATGATGTCCCAAAGTGGGGACATTATAGATAGAAAGTAAGTTCTTTGTTAAACCTCGTACATATAGTACATCCTTCATCTTCATTGGGGTCCCTGAATCAAGTTTGTAATTTGATTCTCCTACTCCTTTGATAGGGTACTGGTAATCGTCTCCAAGTGTAACTTTCTAGGGAAAGTTCTTTTATGTAAGGAAAGAGAGAATGTATCTTTGACCTGTCATGTGCTTGGAAGCACCACTATCTATGAGTGAAGTGTCCTCACCAGGTGACACTAATCCTGAGAGGGCAGAGATTAAGACATAGTCTTCAATCAATTTTTTTATCATCTTTGTGGGTGGCTCTTCATCTTCAATTGTATGGGCATGGTGCCTCTTATTTCTCTTCTTGTATTCTTCTCTTCTAGCTAGACAATTCTTAACAATATGTCCCATCTTGTCACAATGGTAACATTGGTAGGATGAGAAATATTTTTCTCTTCTTTGACCTTTCTAAAACTTTTGGAATCTCCTTGGAGGGTGAGATTCTTTATGTATGAANTGTGGGTGGCTCTTCATCTTCAATTGTATGGGCATGGTGCCTCTTATTTCTCTTCTTGTATTCTTCTCTTCTAGCTGGACAATTCTTAGCAATATGTCCCATCTTGTCACAATGGTAACATTGGTAGGATGAGAAATATTTTTCTATTCTTTGACCTTTCTAAAACTTCTGGAATCTCCTTGGAGGGTGAGATTCTTTATGTATGAATTTGTTTGGGGGGTGAGACTCCTTATGTTGACGAGTTTCTTTCTGGAAGTAAGACCTCTTCCTTCCTCCTTTAGTATGAGAATCTAGGGGCTTGATCTTCATCTCTTGAAAGTATTGCTTATATGTTAGCTACTCTTTCTTCTTCTTGAACGCATTCTTCCCAAAGACTGTCAAAGTGTAGTTTCTCCTTTCTGCTACAAATAGTTTGGATGAATACATCCCAAGGTCTTGTGAGACCATTAAGGGTTGTCATTATGAGTTCGTCTTCATCTAGAGTATCACCAATTACTTATAGTTGTTCCATGAATTTGTTGAGCACTCAACACACCCTAAAAAGCCTATGTCAAATTTTACTTTTTGGGTACCACTTGATCTTTTGCACTGTCTAATTTGACTTCATTGTAAAAAAATGTTGCCTTTGCTTATCATTTTCATCCTCATTTAAGTCTCTCAAAGTTTTCTTGAACATGTAAAACCCATAACTTAAAAGACTTAACGTTTAAATAAAAAATCGACAGCCATAATACTTCACTAGATGCATCAAAGATTCAGCATTGACAGGAAGGAAAGGATAAAAGAAAATCATTACAAGAAACCACAGTCGTTGAGCGTCGATCTTCACCGGTATCGGCAAAAGGGAAATTTATTTCATGACAAGAATCGCATATGGAGATCATTGATTGTTGATCCCCTTCGACATCAATAAAAGGAAAAAGGAGTAAACTTTTAAAAAGAAATAAACGATATCACCGATAGCTGATACCCGACACGCTTGTCGAAATCAGAGAAAATCAAATCGCGACAAACTTTTCGACAATGTTAAAAGTTTTCCCCCGATCGTTGATTGCAGAAACATTTCGGAAGCGAGATTTTTGAGGACGTTAATCCAAAGAAATTACGTGATATCTTTATCTCCGAACGTTGATCCCCAATATATTTTCGGCATCGGCGATTCCTAAGCTTAGTTTAGGAACACACAACTGAAAGAAAGACTCGACTTCGACTAATACTCACGCGTTAAGTCACCAGCCTTCCTTGCCACGTGTCCCAAGCTAGTTTCACTACGTCATCACTGTACGATGAAATCGATTGGCATCAGAGGTTTTTCTCAAAAGGACATCAACGAAAACGCCCATGACACATTGTAGATCCTCGATCCGCCCACTAGGAAAGCGACATGATGGGACGTTTTAGTGCTAGATACATTTAGATCCAGAGCATTTAAGGGACTAATCAATTCCAAATATCGCATCAGTTGCTAATTTGTGCATGAATCAAAAGGACCGTTTGAATTTACCGATACAACACATCACCCTCCGCGCCTCCGTCGTCGACCCATTATGAATTAAATTGCAGAATTCGTTTGAATTTGACTCATCACCTGAATTAATTGGCTGATGCGACCGATAAGTTCTTCCCCATTAAATCCTCTTGAGCCATTGTAAATGAGATCATTCTGCGCGCAAAGGAGTTTCAGAGCATCCAGAGGAGCGAGACGAGCAATCCAAAAGTTTAAGAGATCCCATAAGTATCAAACAACCAGGTTTAGCCAGCTTTACAGGTATGTACCAGTCCATATTTTTCATTCTTACACTTCATATACATATTTTACCCAATGTTTCTCTATGTGTGGTATCTAAAGGATTTTATGTTTTGATTTCAGGAAAGATGCCTCCGTGTATTGGGAAAACATGGCATGGAAGCCTCGGCGGGAGGTTCGGGAAAATGGGTCGAGTGCGAAGAGAACCAGGTCAAAATCAACAAGGCAATGAAGGATATCAAACTCCCCGAGGTTGGCACACCCGACGACTTCGTCAAATTTTGTGAAGTAGTCAAATCGCATACCGAGCAAGATTCTTCTTGGGTCGAAAGACTAGAAAAGGTGACGAACACAGCACCAGGGAAGGTGTGATAGTTCACGGAGCAACTGATCAAAGCTCAGGCTATGCTGCAACAGTTAAGTGCCAGTTTAGTCAAGTATTGGGCACATGCGGCAGAGAAGAGAGATATTTACGCGGCCCCGATGGAACAACACAGATTTCCATATGCCCACACCTGTGAAAAGTTGTTCATCAATTGGTCGGAGTACGAGAAGAGTCACCCTTTTAAGTGATATCTTCAGATGAATCTAAGACAAACTGTTACGAGAGAATGCCATGTGGTGAATTTTTGTTTTACTCATCTGCACTTTAGCCATTATTTTAGTTAATTTTATGTTATAAATAAAGGCAATGACAGATTAGTTAAAGGTCGATGGTTGTTGCAAGAAAATCAAGATTTTTGGTTTGTTAAGAATTATTTTGGATCTACCTTTAATTGAGAAGTCCTTCTAGACCAGAGACAAAGTTGTGTTTTCATCAAATGTGTGTATGATTGAATGTGGAGAAGAATTATTTCCTATCTCGTCTCATGAATGGATGCAATAACGAGTAAGAGCTATTAATTCTATTGATAATTTATCTGATGCAATGTTTTACAGTTCTTTCTTTAATGATGAAGATTAATCGTTGTGTTATCATGTGATTGATGATTAGAGTTGAGTGAATTATTTTACTTGCTATTATTTATCACATCCATGTTTTATTTTGATAAATTGTATATCAGACAGTAATTGAATACTCACATGGTTAATGTATTAGTACTAGGCCTATGGTAGACGATCATTGTCTGGATGGTTGAGTAAAGGGTTATCCCAAGCTCAACCTCTTCTCCATTCGTTTAGTTTGTTCACATTTTGTTACTTGGTTGGTTTATAACGGCCCTATCTTATATATGTCCCACCTAAGAGAAAATACCAAAAAAGAGAATGTCTGAACTGAAGGAGAAATCCTTCATAAGAAAACGTAAATCCCATCGATTAGTTTGGCCGGATTGCAAAATCTGGAGAACCATTCCATTATTAAACGCTACAAAGTCTAATTGGGCCTCAGTGGAGGGTTTGGTTCATGTTGTTGATTAAAGGGATTTAGGACCCATCAACAAAATTGGCGCTAGAAGGAGGGCCTGAAGAATGAATGGTTCAATATATATTTCACATAATATTTCAGACAACATGTAGATTCAAAACAACCCACATGCATGGCTAGTCATTCTCAAGACAGCCCACACACGTTGAGTACTCCTGAAATGAGTAACTCACCCCAGCACGAGGAAGAACGCTTGTTCCTTGATATACCTTACACTCTTCCTCACGAGGAATTAAATCAATTTAGAAGAATCAAAAGAGCATATGCCCAACAAATCAGTGCGTTGTCCTTAGCTCTGATACTTCCTCGAAGAAGAAAAAAATACGCAGACCAGTGGTCGACACCCCCAACCAAGTTTTTGTGCACACAGTAGAAGGCCTATTAGATTTTTCAATCATCGAAATCGAACACCCTCTAAATCTAATCCCTGAAACGCCAGCCGAGGACGTCTCTGAGTCGAACAATTTTTCGGAAGAGGAGGAGTTTAAATCAAGATCCGAAGATATGGAAAATAACAATGACCATGATGAAGAGAGGGAAAACCCACCTCAGAAAAATCAACCTTGGTTGTCCAGAGACGCTTTGGCCATCCCTGGACAAGTACATAATCTTCCCCGACACCCAGAGAAGTTACTTCCTAAATTTGACCTGAAACCTCAGGATTGCCTGAAGACCATATCAAGAAATTCATACTAGCGATCAGACTTATGATTGTCCAACATGAATACATATTATGCAGGCTATTCCCCTATACATTTGAGAATTCAACTTCCAGATCGTATTTTAATCTGCCTGTAGGATCCATAACCAGCTAGACGAAGTTCCAGAAGGATTTTTTAGATAAATTTTCCAAAGACGCCACTACAGGAGCTTTGATGGATGAGTTATTCGCCACCACCATGAACTCGAAAGAAAGGGTCAAAGACTTGAATCAAAGGTTCACCACCATCTTAAACAAATTTCTGCCAGAAGCTAAGTCTACTCAGGAGTTGAAAATCGAAGTATATGTCAATGCTCTCCCAACCTCTATTTCCATGTTTGTGAAGAGGGCTGCCAAACGAACTCTAGCTGAGAATTTTGAAGAAGCCAAAATGATAGAGTTCCAAATGAAAGGATGTAAAGAAGGTCAGGTCTCATTGGTTAAGAAATAATTTCAACCTCCTCCCAGAAGAGGGATATTGCTTACTAGACCCCCAGGGAAACAAGTAGAACAAGCTCCTAAAAAGGGAAATGGAGACATAGAAGACCTACAATGCATGGTTAAGAAGTTATCAAACGAAATCATAGACATGAAAATAAGTGCAAGGGAGGGAAACCAAGGCCAAAGGCCCTATAAGACTTTCTTTAAAAGGAACCCACTATTCAAAGAAATTGAACCTCCCCCAACTAACTTAAATATCGATATGGGAAATGTAGCATACGATTCTTTCTGTACTTATCCCCAGGAAGACCACTCTTAAAGAGGCTGCCCTCAATGGGTGCATGCCATGAATTTGATGGCCAACAAATTTCTAGACGAAGTCTCCCTAACCGAACAATCAAGTGGTTCAGTTATGAATGTTGTTGATCAGGAAGATATTGACCCACCAGAAGATACATCCATGCTGATATGGGATCCTGGCCTAATTATGCCTTTCGGCGGCCTATTTGAGGTTCAAGAACCACCCGCAGAGGTCTCGGTGGTGCAAACACAAAGTAAAGGTCAACCCATCTCAAATGACCTTACTACTACTCAAACTTCAGAAGGAAGATAAAATCATGATCACCTGAAAGCACCTTTTGATCCCCATAAGAACCCTATAAGCATCCATACCCGAGAATCATCCAAGCTAGATTACAACGTAGTTGAAGATTTGAAAAATTTGAAGGCTAATATATCAGTTATGGACATATGTATAATCTCTCAGCAAAAGGATCTCCTATTACAAGCTTTGAAATCAATAGAAAATCCTACAACAAGCACCGACCTAGAGAGAAATCTAACTCCCATGGATCTAGGGAATAAACCAACTGTGAACGCTTGCTCTGGAGATAAGAAGGGAAAACCATTTGTTCCACCTTTCATTTTAACATTCGAAGTCTTTAACAGAAACCTCCATAACTGTTTCGTCGATTCAGGAGCATCCTCTAATGTTATCCCCCCGTCTATTTGCAAAAAACTAAATGCAGTCTCTCTTAAAAGTGACAAACATGTAATACAACTAGACAGAACCCCGGTCAAGGTCATGGGAGAACTCAAAGATGTGATGATCAAAATAGCGACACATCCTAAATTTGTGAAAGTAATTAACATCATTGCAGTAGATATCCCAGAAACTTATGGGATATTATTAAGTCGAGATTGGCCTGAGAAGTTAAATGGATACTTTCGCACAGACTGGGCGAACCTTTGGCTACCATTAAAGGGACACAAAAATATGATCAGAATTAATAGGGAAAGATATCTTAAACATATTGTCACTGATCTAGAAACCCTAAACGATCCCTCATCGATGGATCTCCCTGTTCTAGGCAATTATTCATGTGATTCATACTTCAGGAACTTCTCCCCCTCTCTCATCTAATGTCCCTCTTACTAATAAATCTAAAATGATTTTTCGGGAGGAATTCCCGACAACGGAAGAGGAAACCCTCTTATGCCAAGTACCTGCGTTAGAAATCACGAAACTAATAGGAGGAACAAAGGAAAGTAATAGGAAAGGGGATGTTGATACATGTTGCCCACAAATTTGGACCCTACATTTCGATGGATCTAAATCAGAAGAAGGGTCGAGAGCAGGGTGTATCCTCATTAATCCGAAAGGAAAACGACATTTCATATCTTGTACACTAGAATTCGAATGCACAAATAACATTGTCGAGTATGAAGCTTTAGTACAGAGGCTAAAGAAAGCCATAGACTTAAATGTCCTAATATTAAAGGTTTTCAGAGACTGAAATCATTGTCAGGTAGATAAGGAATACTATACATTGCAATTCTCCACACCTGAAGAATTACCAACAGAAATTGCACAGGCTAATAGAGCATTTTGAAGCTTTTAACATTACAACAATTCCCAGAGCGAAGAACATTCTTGTTGATTCTCTGGCCACTACTGCTTCAAGGTTGTCACCTTTATAAGATTATGAAGCCTCCCAGTTCACGGTAGAACTACTCTACAAACCCTCGGCACCCAACAATATTTCTAATTGGAAGGTTTTTGAAGGAGACGAGAAGATTATAAACTTTCTGACCAACCAAGACAACTTTAAATATTTGTCCATTGACGATGAAGCTTTCCAAGAACAGTCGATGAAAACCGACCTTCACATAAATCAGTTGATCGACAAAACAAAGTCTCACATGATATCGAAGGGGATAGTCAACTTAGAAAACCTTTTTGATCTAAAGAAACGATTTAAGGGGTCTAAAAATGCCAAGACTGGTAGTTCTTGTCCCATGCATGAAACTATAAATATCAGAACCCCAGAAAATCCAAAGAATGTAAACCTCAGCAAGACCATATCTAAGGAGGAAAGGAATGCCTATCTCAAACTCTTCAAACAGTATCAAGATGTCTTTGCATGGTCCTACCGAGATCTGAAAACTTATGATACTCGTATCATTCCACACATTATCCCATTAAAACCTGAAGTGAAACCCTTCCAACAAAAGCTCTAAAATTATCACCCTTCCCTAGAGCCTCTCATGTGTCAGGAGTTGAAGAAACTTTTAGATGCCAAAATTATTTTCCAAGTTAGACATTCTGCGTGGGTATCAAATTTGGTCCCTGTAAAGAAAAAGTCTGGGGAGATCCGCTTATGCGTAGATTTCAGAAACCTCAACAGAGCTTCTGAAAAGGATAATTATCCAATCCCACCGATGGAGTAGCTCTTGCAGACCATGTTTGGCTTTGATGTTTTCTCCCTGCTGGATGGTTTCTCAGGTTATAACCAAGTTCTGGTTTCAGAGGAAGACCATTTAAAAACTACCTTCCAACCCAAGTGGGGAACTTTTGCTTATAAGCGCATGCCCTTGGGTTAATCAATGCAGGAGCGACCTTCCAGAAAGCCATGGACATAGCATTTCAAGGACTAATCAACAAGTATGTAGTAGTCTACTTGGACGACGTAACTGTGTCTTCAAAGAACAGAGAAGATCACATCCAACACTTAACCCATATTTTTGAAAGGTGTAGGAAATATGGCATATCCTTAAATCCTAAGAAAACTATTTTCGATGTCGAGGAAGGTAAGTTGTTAGGCCACATTATATCTCAAGTAGGCATTCGCATAGACCCGAAAATAATTAAGGCTATAGATCAACTTTCGTTGCCTCACAACAAGAAGGCTATGCAGTCGTTCTTCGAGAAAATTAATTTTTTGAGGAAGTTCACTCCCGATTTCGCGGAAACTATCAAACCTATACAAAAAATGATTTGTAAGCATGTTGAGTTTAAATGGGATGATGAAAGAAAGAAATCTTTCAACAATATTAAAACTGCAATCTCCCAAGCCCCCATGTTGCGGAGTCCCAATTTCAACAAAGATTTTTTCCTATATACTTTCACCTCCAATCAATCGATAGTTGCAGTTTTGACTCAAAAGGATGATGACAATAATGAAGCCTCGGTATCATTCATGAGCACTAACCTCCAAGGTGTTGAACTTAACTATCCTGCTATATATAAACAAGCTTATGCGGTTTATAAGGCAGTAAAACATTTCAGATCTTACATTATCAAGAATTATACCAAAGTAATTGTACCTCACCCCGCAGTTTGATCCCTATTTACTCAACAAGAGATGGGGGAAAGAAGAGGGAACTGGATGGCAGTAGTTCAAGAATTTGATCTCGATATAAAACCTGCTAAATTGGTTAAAGGACAAGGGTTGTGTAAACTGGCAGCTGAAGCTCAAGACCAAGTAAATGAAGACCCTGGATGGGAGAATGAAATGGCATTATGGTGCGGTGAAGCTTCATACATTTCCCCTATACAAGAGTCTTGGTATGAGAAACTAACTGATCTCCTACACCATGGGACTTGTCTGAAAAACCTCAACCCTAGGGAAAGGAGAGCTCTCAGGTTAAAATATGCACAGTATTGCCTCATAAATTCGGTACTCTTCCAGATTAATTATGATGGGGTAATTTTAAGATGCCTCGAACGTGAAGATGTAGACAAAATTCTGAAGTAGCTCCATGATGGTCCTGTAGGTGGACATTTTGCAGGGGACACCACCGCTCATAAGATACTGAGATATGGATTTTATTGTCCCACTTTGTTCAAAGAAGATCACAAATAAACTAGAAACTGTAAAACTTGTCAAATGAGCGTTGGGAGGGAGAAGACAACAGTTGTCCCACTCCAACTGGTGACTGTTTCTAGGCCTTTTGAGCAATGGGGGTTAGATATCATAGGAGAGATTACACCAAGATCTTCAAAACAACACAAGTACATACTTACCACCACTGATTACTTCACGAAATGGGAAGAAGCCATTCCCTTGACTCATGTCAACGAGAAGGTGGTAATCCAATTCATAGAACAACAACTAATCACAAGGTTCGGTGTCCCTTCTGTTCTTGTTTTTTATAATGCAGCTTATTTTTCTTCCACCCTATTAACAGAGTTTTCCCTCGACAAAGGAATCATAATTAGATACTCTGCAAATTATTATCCACATGGAAACGGAGTGGCAGAATCAACTAATAAGAACCTAGTGAGGATATTAAAGAAAACGGCTGCAGATAACCAGAGGAATTGGCATAATCTACTCCATAAGGCTTTATGGGAAAATAGAGTGACACCCAAGGAAGCTATAGGGAATTCCCCATACTTTCTAGTATACGAATAGGAAGCCATTCTCCCAAACGGGTTATATCTCCCATCTCTTCAACTTGCCCAAGATTCCAGAAGGGAGCCCTCATCAAGCATACAACAAAGGTTTGACACCCTGCTCATGCTAGAAGAAGAAAGGGAGAAAGATAAATCAAAATTCATAGCCCACCAGCAAATAGTTAAAATATGGTTTGATAAGCGTAAGGATAAAGAGAAGAATTTTGAAATAGGAGACCTAATCCTGAAGTGGGACAGAGAAAACGAGCCTAAAGGCAAACGTTCTAAGTTTCAAAATCTATGGCTCGGACCTTTCTTGGTGGCCGAGAAGATTGGGTTGGGCACGTATCGACTACAGAATCTGAGGGGAGGATCTGACGCTCTCCTAGTAAATATCCAAGCCCTTAAACAATATTTTCATTATAAAAAAAAAGATGTTCATTTTGATGCTTCAATT
>SNQJ01S0052298.1:130834-146193 GCA_010110895.2 Picea sitchensis | reverse complement strand
AAAACTTTTGGAATCTCCTTGGAGGGTGAGATTCTTTATGTATGAATTTGTTTGGGGGGTGAGACTCCTTATGTTGATGAGTTTCTTTCTGGAAGTAAGACCTCTTCCTTCCTCCTTTAGTATGAGCATCTAAGGCTTGATCTTCATCTCTTGATAGTATTGCTTATCTATTAGCTACTCTTTCTTCTTCTTAAACGCATTCTTCCCAGAGACTGTCAAAGTGTAGTTTCTCCTTTCTGTTACAAATAGTTTGGATGAATACATCCCAAGGTCTTGTGAGACCATTAAGGGTTGTCATTATGAGTTCGTCTTCATCTAGAGTATCGCCAATTTCTTCTAGTTGTTCCATGAATTTGTTGAGCACTCAACACACCCTAAAAAGCCTATGTCAAATTTTACTTTTTGGGTACCACTTGATGTTTTGCACTGTCTAATTTGACTTCATTGTAAAAAAATGTTGCCTTTGCTTATCATTTTGATCCTCATTTAAGTCTCTCAAAGTTTTCTTGAACATGTAAAACCCATAACTTAAAAGACTTAACGTTTAAATAAAAAATCGACAGCCATAATACTTCACTCGATGCATCAAAGATTCGGCATTGATAGGAAGGAAAGGATAAAAGAAAATCATTAGAAGAAACCGCAGTCGTCAAGCATCGAACTTCACCGGTATCGGCAAAAGGGAAATTTATTTCACGACAAGTATCGCATATGGAGATCATTGATTGTCGATCCCCTTCGGCATCAATAAAAGGCGAAAGGAGTAAACTTTTAAAAAGAAATAAATGATATCACCGATAGCTGATACCCGACGTGCTTGTCGAAATTGGAGAAAATCAAATCGCGACGAACTTTTCGACAATGCTAAAAAAATTCCCCCGATCATTGATTCCCGAAACATTTCGGAAGCGAGAGTTTTGAGAACGCTAATCCAAAGAAATTACGTGATATCTTTATCTCCGAACGTTGATCCCCGATATATTTTCGGCATCGGCGATTCCTAGGCTTAGTTTAGGAACGCACAACTGAAAGAAAGACTCGACTCCGACTAATACTCACACGTTAAGTCACCAGCCTTCCTTGCCACGTGTCCCAAGCTAATTTCACTACATCAGCACCGTACGATGAAATCGATTGGCATCAGAGGTTTTTCTCAAAAGGACATCAACGAAAACGCCCATGAAACATCGTAGATCCTTGATCCGCCCACTAGGAAAGCGACATGATGGGACGTTTTAGTGTTAGATACATTTAGATCCAGAGCATTTAAGGGACTAATCAATTCCAAATATCGCATCAGTTGCTAATTTGTGCATGAATCAAAAGGACCGTTTGAATTTACCTATACAACACGTCACCCTCCACGCCTCTGTCGTCGACCCATTATGAATTAAATTGCAGAATTCGTTTGAATTTGACTCATCACCCGAATTAATTGGCTAATACGACCGGTAAGTTCTTCCCCGTTAAATCCTCTTGAGCCATTGTAAACGAGATCATTCTGTGTGCAAAGGAGTTTCAGAGCATCCAGAGGAGCGAGACGAGCAATCCAAAAGTTTCAGAGATCCCATAAGTATCAAACAACCAGGTTTAGCCAGATTTACAGGTATGTACCAGTCCATATTTTTCATGCTTACACTTCATATACATATTTTACCCAATGTTTCTCTATGTGTGGTATCTAAAGGATTTTATGTTTTGATTTCAGGAAATATGCTTCCGAGTATTGGGAAAACATGGCACGGGAGCCTCGGTGGGAGGTTCAGGAAAATGGGCTGAGTGCGAAGAGAACCAAGTCAAAATAAACAAGGCAATGAAGGATATCAGACTCCCCGAGGTTGGCACACCTGACAACTTCGTCAAATTTCGTGACGTAGTCAAACCGCATACCGAGCAAGATTCTTCTTGGGCCGAAGGACTAGAAAAGGTAACGGACACAACACCAGGGCAGGTGCGATAGTTCACGGAGCACCCGATCAAAGCTCAGGCTATGCTGCAACAGTTAAGTGCCAGTTTAGTCAAGTATTGGGCACATGCGGCAGAGAAGAGAGATATTTACGCAGCCCCAATGGAACAACACAGATTTCCATATGCTCACACCTGTGAAAAGTTGTTCATCAATTGGTCGGAGTACAAGAAGAGTCACCCTTTTAAGTGATATCTTGAGATGAATCTAAGACAAACTGTTAGGAGAGAAAGCCATGTGGTGAATTTTTGTTTTACTCATCTGCACTTTTTCCATTATTTTAGTTAATTTTATGTTATAAATAAAGGCAATGACCGATTAGTTAAAGGTCGATGGTTGTTGCAAGAAAATCAAGATTTTTGGTTTGTTAAGAATTATTTTGGAGCTACCTTTAATTGAGAAGTCCTTCTAGACCAGAGACGAAGTTTTGTTTTCATCAAATGTGTGTATGATTGAATGTGGACAAGAATTATTTCCTATCTCGTCTCATGAATGGATGCAGTAACAAGTAAGAGCTATTAATTCTATTGATAATTTATCTGATGAAATGTTTTACAGATCTTTCTTTAATGATGAAGATTAATCGTTGTGTTGTCATGTGATTGATGATTAGAGTTGAGTGAATTATTTTACTTGCTATTGTTTATCACATCCATGTTTTCTTTTGATAAATTGTATATCAGTCAGTAATTGAATACTCACATGGTTAACGTATTAGTACTAGGCCTATGGTAGACGATCATTGTCTAGATGCTTGAGTAAAGGGTTATCCCAAGCTCAACCTCTTCTCCATTCATTTAGTTTGTTCCCATTTTGTTACTTGGTTGGTTTATAATGGCCATATCTTATATATGTCCCACCTAAGAGAAAATACCAAAAAAGAGAACGTCTGAACTGAAGGAGAAATCCTTCACAAGAAAACGTAAAGCCCATCGATTAGTTTGGCCGGATTGCAAAATCTGGAGAACCATTCCATTATTAAACGCTGCAAAGTCTAATTGGGCCTCGGTGGAGGGTTTGGTTCATGTTGTTGATTAAAGGGATTTAGGACCCATCAACAGAATTGGCGCTAGAAGGAGGGCCTGAAGAATGAATGGTTCAATATATATTTCACATAATATTTCAGACAACATGTAGATTCAAAACAACCCACATGCATGGCTAGTCATTCTCAATACAACCCACACACGTTGAGTACTCCTGAAATGAGTAACTCACCCCAGCACGAGGAAGAACGCTTGTTCCCTGATACACCTTACACTCTTCCTCACAAGGAATTAAATCAATTTAGAAGAATCAAAAGAGCATATGCCCAACAAATCAGTGCGTTGTCCTTCGCTCTGAATACCTCCTCGAAGAAAAAAAATACGCAGACCAGTGGTCGACACCCCCAACCAGGTTTTTGTGCACACAGTAGAAGACCTATTAGATTTTTCAATCACCGAAATCGAACACCCTCTAAATCTAATCCCTGAAATGCCAGCCGGCGACGTCTCTGAGTCGAACAATTTTTCGAAAGAGGAGGAGTTTAAATCAGGATCCGAAGATATGGAAAATAACAATGACCATGATGAAGAGAGGGAAAACCCACCTCAGAAAAATCAACCTTGGTTGTCCAGAGACGCTTTGGCCATCCATGGACGAGTACATAATCTTCCCCGACACCCAGAGAAGTTACTTCCTAAATTTGACTTGAAACCTCAGGATTGCCTGAAGACCATATCAAGAAATTCATACTAGCGATCAGACTTATGATTGTCCAACATGAAGACATATTATGCAGGCTATTCCCCTATACATTTGAGAATTCAACTTCCACATGGTATTTTAATCTGCCTGTAGGATCCATAACCAGCTGGACGAAGTTCCAGAAGGATTTTTTAGATAAATTTTCCAAAGACACCACTACAGGAGCTTTGATGGATGAGTTATTCGCCGCCACCATGAAATCAAAAGAAAGGGTCAAATACTTCAATCAAAGGTTCACCACCATCTTAAACAAATTTCTGCCAGAAGCTAAGCTTGCTCAGGAGTTGCAAATCAAAGTATATGCCAATGCTCTCCCAGCCTCTATTTCCATGTTTGTGAAGAGGGCTGCCAAACAAACTCTAGCTGAGAATTTTGAAGAAGCCAAAATGATAGAGTTCCAAATGAAAGGATGTAAAGAAGGTCATGTCTCATTGGTTAAGAAAGAATTTCAACCTCCTCCCAGAAGAGGGATATTGCTTACTAGACCCCCAGGGAAACAAGCAGAACAAGCTCCTGAAAAGGGAAATGGAGACATACAAGACCTACAATGCATGGTTAAGAAGTTATCAAACAAAATCATAGACATGAAAATAAGTGCAAGGGAGGGAAACTAAGGCCAAAGGCCCTATAAGACTTTATTTAAAAGGAACCCACTATTCAAAGCAATTGAACCTCCCCCAACTAACTTAAATATCGATATGGGAAATGTAGCATACGATTCTTTCTGTACTTATCCCCAGGAAGACCACTCTGAGAGAGGTTGCCCTCAATGGATGCATGCCATGAATTTGATGGCCAACCAATTTCTAGACGAAGTCTCCCTAACCGAACAATCAAGTGGTTCAGTTATGAATGTTGTTGATCAAGAAGATATTGACCCACCAGAAGATACAACCATGTTGATATGGGATCCTAACCTAATTATTCCTTTCGATGGTCTATTTGAGGTTCAAGAACCACCCGTAGAGGTCTCGGTGGTGCAAACACAAAGTAAAGGTCAACCCGTCTCAAATGACCTTACTACTACTCAAACTTCAGGAGGAAGATCAAATCATGATCACCTGAAAGAACCTTTTGATCCCCGTAAGAACCCTATAAGCATCCATACTCGAGAATCGTCCAAGCTAGATTACAACGTAGTTGAAGATTTGAAAAAGTTGAAGGCTAATATATAAGTTATGGACATATGTATAATCTCTCAGCAAAAGGATCTCCTATTACAAGCTTTGAAATCAATAGAAAATCCTACAACAAGCACCGACCTAGAGAGAAATCTAACTCCCACGGATCTAGGGAATAAACTGATTGTGAACGCTTGCTCTGGAGATAAGACGGGAAAACCATGTGTTCCACCTTTCATTTTAACATTCGAAGTCTTTAACAGAAACCTCCATAACTGTTTGGTCGATTCAAGAGCATCCTCTAATGTTATCCCCTTGTCTATTTGAAAAAAACTAAATGCAGACCCTCTTAAAAGTGACAAACATGTAATACAACTAGACAGAACCCCAGTCAAGGTCATGGGAGAACTCAAAGATGTGATGATCAAAATAGCGACACATCCTAAATTTGTGAAAGTAATTAACATCATTGTAGTAGATATCCCAGAAACTTATGGGATATTATTAAGCCGAGATTGGCCTGAGAAGTTAAATGGATACTTTCGCACAGACTGGGCGAACCTTTGGCTACCATTAAAGGGACACAAAAATATGATCAGAATTAATAGGGAAAGATATATTAAACATATTGTCACTGATCTAGAAACCCTAAACGATCCCTCATCGACGGATTTCCCTGTTCTAGGCAATTATTCATGTGATTCATACTTCGTCAACTTCTCCCCCCTCTCTCATCTAATGTCCCTCTTACTCAAAACTCTGAAATGATTTTTCGGGAGGAATTCCCGAAAGCGGAAGAGGAAACCCTCTTATGCCAAGTACCTGCGTTAGAAATCACGGAACTAATAGGAGGAACAGAGGAAAGTAATAGGAAAGGGGATGTTGATACATGTTGCCCACAAGTTTGGACCCTACATTTCGATGGATCTAAATCAGAAGAAGGGTCGGGAGCAGGGTGTATCCTCATTAATCCTAAAGGAAAACGACATTTCATATCTTGTACACTAGAATTCGAATGCACAAATAACACTGTCGAGTGTGAAGCTTTAGTACAGAGGCTAAAGAAATCCATAGACTTAAACATCCTAAGATTAAAGGTTTTCAGAGACTGAAATCATTGTCAGGAAGATAAGGAATACTATACATTTCAATTCTCCACACCTGAAGAATTACAAACAGAAAGTCCACAGGCTAATAGACCATTTTGAGGCTTTTAACATTACAACAATTCCTAGAGCAAAGAACATTCTTGTTGATTCTCTGGCCACTTCTACTTCAAGGCTGTCACCTTTATAAGATTATGAAGCCTCCCAGTTCACGGTAGAACTACTCTACAAACCCTCGGTACCCAACAATATTTCTAATTGGAAGGTTTTTGAAGGAGACGAGAAGATTATAAACTTTCTGACCAACCAAGACAATTTTAAATATTTGGCCATTGACGATGAAGCTTTCTAGGAACAGTCGATGAAAACCGACCTTCATATAATTCAGTTGATCGACAAAACAAAGTCTCACATGATACCGAAGGGGATAGTCAACTTAGAAAACCTTTTTGATCTAAAGAAACGATTTAAGGGGTCTAAAAATGCCAAGACTAGTAGTTCTTGTCCCATGCATGAAACTATAAATCTCAGAACCCCAGAAAATCCAAAGAATGTAAACCTCGGCAAGACCATATCTAAGGAGGAAAGTAATTCCTATCTCAAACTCTTCAAACAGTATCAAGATGTCTTTGCGTGGTCCTACCGAGATCTGAAAACTTATGATACTCGTATCATTCCACACATTATCCCGTTAAAACCTGAAGTGAAACCCTTCCAACAAAAGATCTAAAAGTATCACCCTTCCCTATAACCTCTCATGTGTCAGGAGTTGAAGAAACTTTTAGATGCCAAAATTATTTTCCAGGTTAGACATTCTGCGTGGGTATCAAATTTGGTCCCTGTAAAGAAAAAGTTTGGGGAGATCCGCTTATGCGTAGATTTCAGAAACCTCAACAGAGCTTCTGAAAAGGATAACTATCCAATCCCACCGATGGAGCAGCTCTTGCAGACCGTGTTTGGCACTGATGTTTTCTCCCTGCTGGATGGTTTCTCAGGTTACAACCAAGTTTTGGTTTCAGAGGAAGACTGTTTAAAAACTACCTTCCGACCCAAGTGGGGAAATTTTGCTTATAAGCGCATGCCCTTTGGGTTAATTAATGCAGGAGCGACCTTCCAGAAAGCCATGGACATATCATTTCAAGGACTAATCAACAAGTGTGTAGTAGTCTACTTGGACGACGTAACTGTGTCTTCAAAGAACAGAGAAGATCGCATCCAACACTTAACCCATATTTTTGAAAGGTGTAGGAAATATGGCATATCCTTAAATCCTAAGAAAACTATTTTTGATGTCGAGGAAGGTAAGTTGTTAGGCCACATTATATCTCAAGCAGGCATTCGCATAGACCCAGAAAGAATTAAGGCTATACATCAGCTTTCGTTGCCTCACAACAAGAAGGCTATGCAGTGGTTCTTCGGGAAAATTAATTTTTTGAGGAAGTTCACTCACGATTTCGCGGAAACTATCAAACCTATACAAAAAATGATTTGTAAGGATGTTGAGTTTAAATGGGATGATGAACGAAAGAAATATTTCAACAATATTAAAACTGCAATCTCCCAAGCCCCCATGTTGCAGAGTCCCAATTTCAACAAAGATTTCTTCCTCTATACTTTCGCCTCTGATCAATCGATAGTTGCAGTTTTGACTCAGAAGGATGATGACAATAATGAAGCTTCGGTATCATTCATGAGCACTAACCTCCAAGGTGTTGAACTTACCTATCCTGCTATATATAAACAAGCTTATGCGGTTTATAAGGAAGTAAAACATTTCAGATCTTACATTATCAAGAATTATAAGAAAGTAATTGTACCTCACCCCGCAGTCTGATCCCTATTTACTCAACAAGAGATGGGGGAAAGAAGAGGGAACTGGATGGAAGTAGTTCAAGAATTTGATCTGGATATAAAACCTGCTAAATTGGTTAAAGGACAAGGGTTATGTAAACTGACAGTTGAAGCTCAAGACCAAGTAAATGAAGACCCTTGATGGGAGAATGAAATGGCATTATGGTGCGGTGAATCTTCATACATTTCCCCTAGACAAGAATCTTGGTATGAGAAACTGACTTATCTCCTACACCATGGGACTTGTCCGAAAAACCTCAAACCTAGGGAAAGGAGAGCTCTCAGGTTAAAATATGCACAGTATCACCTCATAAATTTGGTACTCTTCCAGATTAATTATGATGGGGTACTTTTAAGATGCCTCGAACGTGAAGATGTAGACAAATTTCTGAAGTAGCACCATGATGGTCCTACAAGTGGACATTTTGCACGGGACACCACCGCTCATAAGATACTGAGATATGGATTTTATTGTCCCACTTTGTTCAAAGAAGATCACACATACACTAGAAACTGTAAAACTTGTCAAATGAGCGTTGGGAGGGAGAAGACAACATTTGTCCCACTCCAACCGGTGACTGTTTCTAGGCCTTTTGAGCAATGGGGGTTAGATATCATAGGAGAGATTACACCAAGCTCTTCAAAACAACACAAGTACATACTTACCGCCATTGATTACTTCACGAAATGGGAAGAAGCCATTCCCCTGACTCATGTCAACGAGAAGGTGGTAATCCAATTCATAGAACAACAACTAATCACAAGGTTCGGTGTCCCTTTTGTTCTTGTTTTTTATAATGCATCTTATTTTTCTTCCACCCTATTAACAGAGTTTTCCCTCGACAAAGGAATCATAATTAGATACTCTGCAAATTATTATCCACATGGAAACGGAGTGGCAGAATCAACTAATAAGAACCTAGTGAGGATATTAAAGAAAACAGTTGCAGATAACCAGAGGAATTGGCATAATCTACTCCATAAGGATTTATGGGAAAATAGAGTGACACCCAAGGAAGCTATAGGGAATTCCCCATACTTTCTAGTATACGAATAGGAAGCCATTCTCCCAAATGGGTTATATCTCCCATATCTTCAACTTGCCCAAGATTCCAGAAGGGAGCCCTCATCAAGCATACAACAAAGGATTGACACCTTGCTCATGCTAGAAGAAGAAAGGGAGAAAGATAAATCAAAATTCATAGCCCACCAGCAAATAGTTAAAAGATGGTTTGATAAGCGTAAGGATAAAGAGAAGAATTTTGAAATAGGAGACCTAATCCTGAAGTGGGACAGAGCAAATGAGCCTAAAGGCAAACGTTCTAAGTTTCAAAATCTATGGCTCGGAACTTTCTTGGTGGTCGAGAAGATTGGGTTAGGCACGTATCGACTACAGAATCTGAGGGGAGGATCCGACGCTCTCCCAGTAAATGGCCAAGCCCTTAAACAATATTTTCATTAAAAAAAAAAAATGTTCATTTTGATGCTTCAATTTACCTTTTGCATTTATGTTTTTTTTTTGTTTTCTTCTACTTTTTAGACTTTTGCGCTTTTGAAAGATTGTGTTTATCAAGAGAATGGTTGACCTCAAATCATGCGATATAGCGAACTCTCTTCCTAACTCGACGCTCACATACAAACACAAGAAACGTTGAAGAACCTGCGGTTGCTTCGAAGCGCTATCTATTTAACCTATGTAGATGAACAACTCTGGAGAAATGTGGAAGTATCTGCTTAGTGGTCTGGTAAGACCTTAAGGGAAAGAAGGAAAGTTGGAAAGGACTACATGCACCTCAGAGACAGAGCTAGTGAGTTTCACCTTAACCACCTCATACTTTTTGCAAATAACAAAAGTCCTCCTCTCTCGCTCACTCAGGGCATTCTGCCGAATTAAAAGTCAACTATATCAAATGAGCGAACAGTAGGAAAGGGTATGCAGATATCTTCGTTGGGGCTATGGACACTCACTGGCAGCGGAGAAAGGGTTGTGATGTCGGCGTGACTCCATTGGGGCTATGGACACTCGCTCGCAGCGGAGCAACACCGTAGAAAATTAATGAAGATAACAAAAGGGCCTAGTTCTTGTGAATGCTTTGCTAGACTCTTGTCAAAAAAGGGCGTGATTCAGGGTCATAGGAAAAGAAGGTGGAATTAAGGTTGAAAACCCCACAGGCATACCCGGAGGCATCAACCGGATAATTTCAAATGCAAGGGTAAAAGAGGATCTGATTTTAAACCAGTCAAGTTCTTCACCAGCTTTTGCATCATCCAAGCCCGAAGGAGGAACAGAGATTTTTCTTTCGCCCAGTAAGTCGCCATTTGTTGAGCACTCAACACACCCTAAAAATCCTATGTCAAATTTTACTTTTTGGGTAGCACTTGATCTTTTGCACTGTCTAATTTGACTTCATTTTAAAAAAATGTTGCCTTTGCTTGTCATTTTGATCCTCATTTAAGTCTCTCAAAGTTTGCTTGAACATGTAAAACCCATAACTTAAAAGACTTAACGTTTAAATAAAAAATCGACAACCATAATACTTCACCCGATGCATCAAAGATTCGGCATCAGAAGGAAGGAAAGGATAAAACCAAATCATTAGAAGAAACCGCAAATGCGAGCGTCGATCTTCACCGGTATCGGCAAAAGGGAGCTTTCTTTCACAATAAGTATCGCATACGGAGATCATCGATTGTTGATCCCCTTTGGCATCACTAAAAGGCAAAAGGAGTAAACTTTTAAAAATAAAGAAACGATATCGCTGATATCTGATACCTGATGCGCTTGTCGGAGTCAGAGAAAATCAAATCGCGATGAACTTTTAGACAATGCTAAAAGTTTTCCCCCGATCACTGATTCTCGAAACATTTCAGCAGCGGGAGTTTTCAGGACGCTAATCCAAAGACATTACGTGATAGGTTTATCTCTGAATGTCGATCCTCGATATCTTTTTGGCATCGGTGATTCCCAGGCTTATTTTAGGAATGAACAACTGAGAGAAAGTCCAGACTCCGAGTAATACTCACACATTAAGTCACCGGCCTTCCTTGCCATGTGTCCCAAGCGAGTTTCACCACGTCATCACCGTACGATGAAATCGATCGACATCGGAGGTTTTTCGTAGAAGGACATCAACGAAAACACCCATGACACATCGTCGATCCCCGATCCTCCCACTAGGAAAGTGACACGATGGGACGTTTTAGTGCTAGATACATTTAGATCCGGAGCATTTAAGGGACTAATCAATTCCAAATCTCGCATTAGTTGCTAATTCGTGCACGAATCAAAAGGACCGTTTGAATTTAACGATACAACACATCACCCTCTGCGCCTCCGTTGTCAACCCACTATGAATTAAACTGCAGAGATTCAGTGGTAGATTCGTTTGAATCTCACTCATCACCCGAATTAGTTGGTTGATACGATCAGTAAGTTCTTCCCCGTTAAATCCTCTTGAGCCATTGTAAATGATATCATTCTGCATGCAAAGGAGTTTCAGAGCATCCAGAGGAGTGAGACGAAAATCCAAAAGTTTCAGAGATCCCGTAAGTATCAAACAACCAGGTTTAGCCAGCTTTACAGGTATGTACCATTCCAGACTTTTCATGCTTACAGTTCATATACATATTTTACCCAGCGTTTCTCTATGTGTGGTCTTTAAAGGATTTTATGTTTTGATTTCAGGAAATATGCCTCCGAGTATTGGGAAAACATGGCGCGGGAGCCTCGGCGAGAGGTTCAGGAAAATGGGTCGAGTGTGAAGAGAACCAGTTCAAACTCAACAAGGCAATGAAGGATATCAGACTCCCAGATTTTGGCACACCCGACGACTTTGTCAACTTGTGTGAAGTAGTCAAATTGCATACTAAGCAAGATTCATCTTGGGTCGAAGGACTAGCAAAGGTGACGGACACAGCGCTAGGGCAGGTGCGACAGTTCACGGAGCCACCGATCAAAGCTCGGGCTATGCTGCAACAGTTAAATGTTAGTCTAGTCAAGTATCAAGCACATGCGGCAGAGAAGAGAGAGATTTACGCGGCCCCTATGGAACATCACAAATTTCCATATGCCCACACCTGTAAAGAGTTGTTCATCAATTGGTCGGAATACGAGAAGAGTCACCCTTTTAAGTGATATCTTGAGATGAATCTAAGACAAACTGTTAGGAGAGAACGCCATGTGGCAAATTTTGTTTTACTCATATGCACTTTAGCTGTTATTTTAGTTAATTTTATGTTATAAACAAAGGCATTGACCGATTAGTTAAAGGTCAATGGTTGTTGCAAGAAACTCAAGATTTTTTGTTCGTTAAGAATTATTTTGGATCTACCTTTAATTGAGAAGTCCTTCTGGACCAGAGACAAAGTTGTGTTTTCATCAAATGCGTGTATGATTGGATGTGGAGAGGAATTATTTCCTATCTCGTCCCATGAATGGATGTAGTAATGAGTAAGAGCTATTAATTCTATTGATAAGTTATCTGATGCAATGTTTTACAGTTCTTTCTTTAATGATGAGCATTAATCGTTGTGTTATCATGTGATCGATGATTAGAGTTGAGTGAATTATTTCACTTGCTATTGTTTATCATGTGCATGTTTTCTTTTGATAAATTGTATCTCAGTCAGTAATTGAATACTCACACGGTTAATGTATTAGTACTAGGCATGTGGTAGACAATCATTGTCTGCATGCTTGAGTAAAGGGTTATCCCACGCTCAACCTCTTCTCCATTAGTTTAGTTTGTTCCCGTTTTGTGAACTGTTTTGTTTATACCAGCCCTATCTTATATTTGTCCCACCTAAGAGAAAATACCAAAAAAGAGAACGTCTAAACTGAAGGAGAAAGCCTTCACAAGAAAACGTAAAGCCCATTGATTAGTTTGGCTGGATTGAAAAATCTGGAGAACCATTCCACTATTCAACGNATTGGATGTGGAGAGGAATTATTTCCTATCTCGTCCCATGAATGGATGTAGTAATGAGTAAGAGCTATTAATTCTATTGATAAGTTATCTGATGCAATGTTTTACAGTTCTTTCTTTAATGATGAGCATTAATCGTTGTGTTATCATGTGATCGATGATTAGAGTTGAGTGAATTATTTCACTTGCTATTGTTTATCATGTGCATGTTTTCTTTTGATAAATTGTATCTCAGTCAGTAATTGAATACTCACACGGTTAATGTATTAGTACTAGGCATGTGGTAGACAATCATTGTCTGCATGCTTGAGTAAAGGGTTATCCCACGCTCAACCTCTTCTCCATTAGTTTAGTTTGTTCCCGTTTTGTGAACTGTTTTGTTTATACCAGCCCTATCTTATATTTGTCCCACCTAAGAGAAAATACCAAAAAAGAGAACGTCTAAACTGAAGGAGAAAGCCTTCACAAGAAAACGTAAAGCCCATTGATTAGTTTGGCTGGATTGAAAAATCTGGAGAACCATTCCACTATTCAACGTTGCAGAGTCTAATTGGTCCTCGGTGGCAGGTTTGTTTCCTGCTGTTGATTAAAGGGATTTAGTACCCATGAACAGAATTATGATATTCTAGAGAAATATTCCTTAACTATTTATCCTTTTTGCATCCTTGTACTTTTGAGTTGAGTTATTAGATTCATCTTCCAGTTGATGTTCTTTCCTTCATACATTTTGGTTAGGGAATCAAAAATTTCTTTTGGAGTCTTCTTTGAAGCCACTTGAGGAATCAAGTGATCTTTAATAGAATCTATAATGATTCTTTTGGCCCTAACTGTGTCCTTTTGGTATTTTTCTTTAGCTGTAGCATCGGTAGGTTCTGGTACATCTTCTTTAAAGAATATTCTAGGTCATTTTCTTCAACAATGATTGCAATCCTATACTTCCAAGCATGGAAGTTTTCCACACCTTCTAGCTTGTCAACAAGCTTAGTTCTTGCAGACATTTTTACCTAGAGCTAGGAAAATGACCAAAAATTGAAAATGATCAGAATTTTATTTTGAACTTACCAAGAGGTGCGCTTGGCTGAGACAAGTAGCCTGGTGCAGTTAGATTTCAGAAAATCCAAATTTTTCCCCTTCAAACTGGACTAGTGGAATTCTAGACAGGTACTTCTGGTACTGGTTTTGGTTTCCTGGTTTTCTGGTTTTCTGGTACCAGTCAAAACTAGGGTTTGACTTTCCTGGGTATCTAACCACTGAAAATGTGCACTCAAGGTGCCAAAGAGTTCCCTAGGCTAGGGCGCACTTTTCTAGATGGTTTTTAGGCTGATATTCCTCTTCAACAAAATGCCCTAATTTTCTTGTACGACAACAGTGACGTTTTTCTTTATCTAGTGAAAGATGTTATTTCAGCTTAGCTCTAATACCATGTTAAGGTTTAAGCTATTATTGGGTTTCTTTTCATTTACTATATAACCATAGCATAGATAGGATCACTTAGAGAAACACAATCACAAGATACACAACATTTATCCTAGGAAACCCTCATGGGGGAGAAAACCCAATAAAAACTTCCTTAATATAGATAGCCAATACAATGCCAAGACAATAACCAAAACACTAGAGAATATCCAACATTGAGCAATGTGCCTCTCTCTTCCTTCTTCTCCCAACTGTAGCTACCAAACTTGTGCACTAGATGAGTGAATGAGTGAGTCAGATAATGAGGCTTTGGCTTCATTTATTTATACAAATTGGCAGGCGCTAGAAAGGTGTCTCTTCACTGGGCAGGGCCGAGTTGTCTTCTTAGTGGTTAAAACCACTTTGATTATCTCGGGGGCCGACTTCTCAATTTGCGCAATATATTTAGGGTTTGACCAATCCAAAAAAGGGGATTTGGTCAATTACAATGCCCGACATGATCAATCCACAAAAGGGGATTGATCTAATGAATAATAACTCAATAATAAATATAATACTCTTTGCAGTTACAATATTTCAACACAATGTTGTAAGTTTAGATTTAGATTATTGTGATATAAGTTGGAATCATAATGAATATGTGGATGTCATTTCTTTTAATCATCAATTTATGTATGTAAATTTCAATCAAAAAATAATTATATAATAGAGGTAGTTGTTTTTTTTAACTAAGTCATTGTAATTGTTCTCTTTCATCCTTAGTACATATGTATATATTATTTTTTGTGTGTGTAACATCTCTCTATTTACCATAATAAACTTATTGTTGATACTGAGAGGGGAGTGAATAAGTATCAAGTACAATTTAAAAAGTGTTAAATTGTACTTGATACTTATTCACCCCCCTCTCGGTATCAACAATTGGTATCAGAGCAGGTTACCTTCAGAATAATTTAATCAATGGAAGGAAGATCGTGAGAAAAAATGGAAGGCCACATTCCAAATGGGATTCCACCATTTGATGGAAACAATTATGCATACCGAAGCAATAGAATGCAAACTTACTTGACAACTCTAGGAGTGGATATTTGGCTCTCGGTCATCAATAGCTATAAAGTTCCAAAAAATACTCCAACTGATCTAGATGACAAAAAGTTGATGAGTTGTAATTGAAAGGCTAGGCATGTTATCACAAGTGGATTGACACCAACTATTTCTAGCAAGG
>SNQJ01S0052298.1:90215-118762 GCA_010110895.2 Picea sitchensis | reverse complement strand
CTGCATAATGATGAATTAGGTCACTGACCCTTCCTTTATAGCTTTCCAAAACCCTAAATCATGTTGAAACCCTAATTCATTGTCGACTTCCAAAACCTTAAATCACTGTTGAAACCCTAATTCACTGTTGACTTCTATTTTTATCTCATAATGACTTAAAAGCGCTTTTAACCCTTTTTATCTCAATGTCACTTTCCGATTATAACATCTGTGACTGGAGTGACCTCTAGTAACCCTGTTTACCCCTCTTTGGCCCTTACTATAGTCTAACGGAGCGTTTTAGACCATTAAGCCTCCTCTCTGGAGCTCCTATTTGGAAAGGGACATTACACATTGGTTCCATCAGCTTCAATCAGGTGGTGAGGATGTGCAAAGAACATGGAATTTATAGTGCAATGATATACTTATTCAACAAAGGTTTGGATGATTTTAAGACACCTTTGGAGGAACTATTGGTAATTTCTCAGGACTAGCAAAGACCTAATGCACAAGCCTTGGGTACAAAATGTTGTTTATCTGAAGTATTTCTTATCGGGTATGGTGTTCCCTCCTGGTCATGGTTACCTTCCTTCTGATCACTTACCATCATTAAGAACAGAGTTATTGTAGTTTATGTTGGGAAGAATTAGCATTGAATGTTCACAATATAGGACAAGTTCTGATGTTTCAAGTCAAGCATACCCAAAGCTTTACTATCTCTTGTGGTTAGATACTAAAGCTACTTTGATGTTTTGAAAATGTGCTTTTCTAGAAGATGGAACTTGCAGTGTAAAAGGGATAGATATTTCTTATCTTTGTCCATACATAATTAATTCAAAGAAGGAGATGGTTTAGATGGATGCAACCAAGATATATTAAGAAGAAGAGAAAAATTAATGTTTAAAATTTTGAAAGTAGTCTCAGAGACAAAGTGGGACTTTGTCTATGCTTTGGAACTTTCTCAATAGGCTCAATTCTATCAGGCATATAATCTTATATTTATACCAATTGCAGCATTGGACAGTTATTTAAAAGATGTGGGTGAAGTCATAAAATTGCCAGATGTTGATATTTCAACCTTTGCAAATTTTTTATTTGCAATCCTTACATCTTGGTTGATACAGAGGTACAGAGTTGCATGAGGGCATGCAACATATCCAGTTTGGGGGAGATGATGAGTCGCAAAAATATCATCTTTTAATATTGTCTTTTCCTCATTTTTAATCTTTTTTTGTTCATCCATAACTCTGTATTAGCCTATTTTAATGCTCATGTGCAGGATATAGGCTCGAAGTGTTTTCCATCGCATTTCTTAGTATTTCATTGAATTTTGATTAACATTAGGGAGAATTATCGAATTTTGTATTTACTCTTTAAGGCATGGATGATGTGTTGACAAGTTGTTGCAGGGTTACAAGTTGATATTGCCTATAGTCCCCTTTCAGGTTCAAGAAGACAAATTGCTTGGCTCCAGTACGTGCATTTTATGAATATTTGGTGGAGTTGGAACATGGATGTCCAACGATGGTTTGTGTCCAAAGAAATAGAAGAGGATTAATATTATGAGACCATAATATTGGAGGAATTTATTATTATCGCTTTCATGGAACCAACACCCGAATATTGGAGGAATTTGTGGGAGATAATTCTACTTGGGAATTTATTAATAAAGGTGCCATGAATTCAAGCACCCAATAATCAAGTCAATAGAAATTAGAAGGTATCCAAGCTTCCAGTCAAATAATTAATTGAGGAGCCACGAATTTGGTGTTATATATATTTGGGGACATTCATAGAAGATGAGATATATTGTTTTAAACGTTAGAGGGCGTATTTCTAGATACCCACGTCTTCAAACACATTTTTCTCTATATTTGTGGGATCCAAATCCATTTTGATAGCTACAACTCAAGAGGAAAACACATTTCAGCATATTCATGTCTATCGGCTATATTTTGGGCAAGTTGTTGTAACCCACACCACCAATCACAAATTTGGCAGCCTATGGTATTCTAAATTCGATGGGGTTAGCTAGAATATTGGACCAATCTAGTTATGAGTTGTAAATTTAGAAAATTGTTGTAATCACTTGGTAATCTCTTATCCTCGAGTGGTTTTTCAATTTCAAGCAAGATTATGTATAAAATAAAGTGCCATCTCCATTCCAAGGGAGAGGATTCTTAGAGCAATGTCCAATTTTGTGATGGAATAAAACAACAGGCTTGAGATTCGATTTCCAACTTAGATTTTTGTTTGTTCATTCATATGTTGATGCTTAATTAGTTTATGGAGACGTAGATTAAGTTTATTTCCATGTTCCTGGAGGCAAAGCTCACTCCATGAGAACAGTGTGTTGGGTAATTTAATTCTCTTTTGTTTGAGCATTTCGATTCAAGTAATTTTCATTTTACAAGTGTGATTTGCTTTCTTGAAGAGTGTGGTGTGTTTACTTTCTGCAATAGCATTTCAATTTCTTGATTAGTTTTTATCAAAGTTGGCCAATTCAATTTCTTGATTAGTTTTTATCAAAGTTACAACAAATAAGAGTTGTCGCTATAGAAATATGGGGAAGTGCCCAAATCATGCCTGTGTGATTCCCTATATAAAGACCCTCTGCCCTCAGATTTCAGTGTCAGAGTTAGCATGATCGGATAACTAGTACATGATCACCCCAAGAGGATTGAGCTAACTTTGGACTTTGTAGTGTAGCTGATGCATTTTCCTTTCTAGGTAGAAGCATATTATACAAACTAATGCAAGTTAAACGATAGCCCCACACACAACATCTCACAAGTCATCAGAAACCTTGGTTGATAAGACAAAATGCACAAGTGTTCCTAGTTAAATATAATATATAAAGAAACATTGTCATGCATTATTGAAGGGGACAAAGTTCATTTCTCGATTTTGTTGGAATTTATTTTGCATGTGTATCTTGATGAAAATATTGTGAATGCTAATTTAAATATCTTATCTAGTGACTCCAACATAAAGAAAAATATAACAAAAAGAGACACAATTCACATAGTTAAATTCCCTAGCAAATATTTAAGACAAAGATACAGATTTGAATTGATTCAAAGCATTCGAAAGTTATTTATGAACTCAAATTCTCCTAATCCTCAAGGTATATTGGAAACTCCACATCTTGGTTATTTGTATGATTGGTATGCAATTCTTTGATTTTAAGAAATCATCACCTTCTATGTTTCAAGTATGGCTTCTAACAAGAGAGAATTTCATGCAAATGTATTTGTTCCTTTGGATATATCACGTGTTCCGAGATTTTCATATATTTAAGTATAATGTATTTGTCCCCTTGATTATCATGTGTTCCGCACACGTTCACATGATCCACATGCTGATGCATTATACCAAATGTCCCAAACTCTATGGAAATTATTGGTTGATCCAAGTCACCCTTGAACATGAACTCATGTGGCACACTACTCTATGAGGTTGTCTTGATGAAACATTTGCATATTCAATGCAAGGAGAAAATTCATGGGATTGGTATTGCAATTTCAAACCTAAAGAGATAAAATCATTTCCGCAATTAATGAGAAAGTTTCAAAAGTGTTGGATATATGGTTATGAACAATTCAAAGATGATTATATCTTTATTTATGTGCAAATAATATTAGAGGAAAATATTGATGATCTAATAATGGAATATAATGATAATGCCACAATTGACCTTCTTGTGGAAAAGAAATAAAGGATGCATACTTTTTCTTGTAGATATTGAAGAAATATGTAGAGCCTTCTCCACTAAAGCTTGAAGATGTTTTACATAAATAGGCTCATCCCTCTCCATCCTCCCATGAGCCTTTGTTGGATAATATTTCAGAGTTAAAAAAGGGTGATGAATGGATGCCTCGTGTTGAAAATGTCAAGGAAATGTATGATGTAAGAAAAGAAGATCTTGTTGAAGAAAGGCCTCAAGAAGCACCTTATTGTCCTCTTGAAGATGATGATTCCATTGAATATTTTGTTGCATTTCGTCAAGAAGAAAACATTGATGAAGAATATCTTCATAAGCCTATTTGAAACGTGTATACCCTCACATTCACTTGAAGTTCAACAGGCTAAGAGAACTTTCATGAAGACCCTGATGATAAGAGCATCCAAGCATCTTTCACTTCTCCTTATCATGAAAGCAAGGGTTTGATATGCTATACTCATTCTGGGATTTTGATTTTTATGGACAAATCCTTTGAAAACTTGAAAAGTGAAGAATCAACTGAGAAACCCTTATTTGATAAAGAGAATGACAACAAAGAAAATGGAAATATTGATGATCTTCTCCATATTGAAAGACATAAATGGGATATATGTTGTTTTATTTTGATTCTAGATTTTATATCTTGTGGAGAGCCAAACACAATCAAGGAATGTGAAACTTATTTCATGATGCATGAACAGTCTCATGTTACCCCATTAAGAAGTTTACTCTATAAGTACATAAATGGGTTTTATGGTCAATAACGTCAAAGTTTCAACCATGGATGTCCCAACTCATGATTTTCTTATGCATCAAAATACATCCAATGATGATGTTTTTGAGGCTGCAACATTGACTAAACAACTGCATGTTCAATCTTGGAATTATTGCAGATATTTTTAGCCTCGGGTACAAGGGAAACTAGCCGTAAGACATGGATTTACAAAAATTTCCAATTTTGATTGGTTCTCTCATGCTTAATTTACATATATGATTAAGAGTTTGATGAGTAAAAGTAATAATTTTCCATATGCTTGCATCATTGAAAATCATTACATCAGTCACATCCACCTTTGGATTGAAGAAGCTTGCAGCAATCCGGGTCAACCTTGACATGCCTTCATTCTAATATTGCATTATCATAATCCTATTTCAATTTTTGGCAAAACAGAGATGAAGGTCCCATCATATGTTCACTTAATCCCTGATGTTTCATTATTTTGGTTTACGACCAAGCACAAAGGTAAATTTCATGGTATTGATGAACTCATAACAATGGTTGTTATTGGATTTTTTTATTTTACCTAACATGTTTATTTATTATGTTAGAGTATTTTAGAATATTGAATAAGCCTCTTTAGCAATACATTATATTTCATTGTGCGTTTCATGTACCATATTGTTTTCCAATGCTTTAATTTTCTTTGTAAATAGCAAGAATAGATGTGTGTGTGGTGCTACTAACTCATTCTTGGTTCCATTTCATTTTGCATGGATTTATCTCATCTTAGAAGGGGCAAGGCCCTTGCAAGTGTCTTCACCCCTCCCCTGTATCTGACACCCATCTAGTGAGAATATATCATGTTAATAAGTGTTTTGCAGAGTTTGGAGTTTTCATGCACTCTTGATATGAGAACATGTCCCCTACCCAACTCTTAGACCTAGGATTCACGTTAGTGCACCCCACATTTTTTTGCCAAATGTGACCTATCATATGAGCAAATTGTGTGCCTATCTTGATGATGTTAGAACCCAAAGTATCGTGATCAGATGTGGCATAACAATGATTTATATTATTGTATAATGATCAGCCAAAAGTGTGACCAATGCATCTTATTTATTGTACTAGACCATGCTTAGATTATCTGTGTAAATTTTTTTCACCTAGGCAGTAGCTCTTAACCCTTTGTGGTGGGTCATGGCCCATCCTCTTAGTCCCCATTTCAATTTATTCCTTTCTCTTATAGCTTAGCTGACTATCCCTTCGAGATCAGTAAATTCGTCCCAAGTCAATGGCTTTATGGTTTCAGTGTAGGTGGCTACAGGGCCTTGGGATGGACTACCAGGTATATGACCCACAGAATCTTTAGGCTTTCCCACCACCCCATATAAAAAGTGTTGTTCGTGGGGTTGTAAAGGTTGTCATACATAACGGGAGCACACTCCTATATTATGCCTGCTGGATCCCCTTTATGCATTTCCTCACACTTTGGAGACATGGGACTCTAGATGAGTTTATACTTGCCCATGCGCTTCACATTTTCCCAGCTTCAATATCTTGAGGGAAGTTCGTTGATCCTGTATTAAGGCACTAGTCAAATTTCCCAAGACACTCTAGGGATATTTATACATGCATGGATCACCTCTTGACATGCCACATCATATATCCTTGAGTGCTCTCTTTATTCATCCATTTGGAGGAATTTTTCAATTTGATTAGGGTCGACCCCCTTGGAGGATTATTCTACAAGCCATTTTTCTCATGTAGAGGTTAGTTGAATGATGTGAGGATGTTCCTTCACCTTGCAAACCTCACATAAAACCAATGGAGCCGATTTTATGGGGCTCCCCCCTTCTTTTCATGGAGATGGTAGAGTGTTATTCACATTCCACATATTGAAGCCTTGTACCATGGATCCACTTACTTGATTTGAGGATGACATCCACTTTGGAGTTTACTTTGCACATTCTATCATGCTTGTTAATGGGACATCCCACACGGGAGAAGATATAGGAAGTTCCAAACCCTAGATCTAAGATTCAGATCGGTGATATTTTGAGGGTGGCCTAGCTTTAGCAACGGTTATATTTTGACATAGGGGGCATAATTTCACCATAATCAATGAAATTAGATGCATAACGGTTATGGGATTTCTAAAATGTGGTCATAATAGAAAATCTAAGAAAAAAAAAAAAATAATACTATAGAAGCTTAAAATATGTTGCAAAAAAACATTTGCCACAATTTTGACCACTTGTTCGAGGAACAACCCAATACCAAGCCAAGCATTTGGATGTCTGAGGAGTTCATATTTCATGTTCCATGGTGGATGTTGTTATACTTATTGAGACCCCACATACTGTATTTTAAGCATCTATCAGTCAACAACTGAGAGCATCCACCTAGGAGGAGATCAAGGAGGTTTTCACAACTTACTTTGAGGAGTTTATTATGGATCTATCCACTTGGAGGATAGATGTTGCACCTTTGACTCATCTTCTTCCATATTTGATGGAGATGTCCCACTCTCTTGGGGAAAATATTGTACATGTGGCACATATATCTTATTGTATTTTGGCCCTAGTGTATTTTAGTTAATTACAAGGCAAGTCAAATTTGTAGTTACCCTAGGCAGGATCTAGGAAGATGGAAAAAAATATTGAATGACAAGGATAGTGAAGCCTCATTTGTAAATAGAGGCTCCTCCTCTCATTCAATCATCAAGGTCGCTGGACACTTTGATACCACAATTTTGTTGAACATCTACCCATCGGTGTTAAGTCACCATTGAGCCTCTCCTCTCGCTTACTCTCAGCATTAAAGATTTGTTGTGTTTGCTCAAGACTACTACAAGCTATCAAGATCAATCACAATTTGAAGTTGGTAAGACTACTACTTGAGGGAAGACGCTTGCACAAAAACACATTCATTCTTCCCTAATTAGTTTGGTAAGTGATTAATTCCTTGTTTTATCTTTACTTTGTATCCCTAACAAGGGTATTTAGTATTTTATTCAAACTATAGTTGATCTTATTGGTGAAGGTGCTTCCTTAAACTCTCAGAGGGTGGGCTCCTCATCTACATGGCTGATTATACTGATTAGATAGAGACCACCCTACCCTCAAGATGGCCCTCATCCCCAATCCATTGAAGACAAGATGCACCACCCTAAGAGGGGCACAATTATTGACCATAAGCTCCAGTTGAACAAGGCACCTAGTCTCTCCAACAATACCAAACCACATAAAACCCAAAACCTTCTAATCTTATTCCTTTGTTAGAAATTCAACCTAAACATCTTGTAAATTGTCATGTAACCCAACGAACAGTCTACTCCAAATAGATCTTATACCTGCTTTGAAACCTTAGATTTACATGGTTTATTTCCTTAGATCCCTTATTTATTATCTCTAGATTATGGATTGAATATAAGAAATAACCTAAATATAAAAATGAAAGAACATGCACACAAAATACACACCATCCACACAATGACACAAGATTTCCACCTAGGAAACCTAACACGAGAGAAAACCTAACTGGTGGAGACCTATGTTCACTTCTCTTTGTTTCAATTATAAAATGTGCATACAAAGGAATGAGAACTCAATATGGAGTTACCTTTTGACACCTCGTAGTCTTAATGGTTGCCACAAAAATCCTCCTTTGTATTCCCACAAATACTACTCCTCAAATGTTTTTCCTAGCTATGGAACAAGATACAATACAAAAATAATGGAACCATTTTTCCTCCCAGTGTCTCCGACATTTAACATAGCCCTCGATACCATCTAGAGTTAGGGTTTGACTTCCTCCACCCTTCTGCTTTAGTGATTAGGTTTGGACCCTAGAATCTTCTTTGAAAGTTCATCGCTGCTGTCGGCCCTATCTCGTAGTAAATGGGGCTGGCATCCACTTTATTGGGTAGTCATTTTGGTATCTTTTTCACTAACATATGTGTCCCATTTAGATCATTTTTTCCATCCCTTTTACCTTATCACTGTTCCTTTTTACCATATTCCCTCGAAGTTATCAAGATAAGTGTCATTGCAAGCTTATAATACGTGTAGTTGTTAATTTCATTAATTTCCCTTATTTTTGATGAATTAAAAGGAATTGAACTTGGTCTTGCCAATAATGGCTCATGCAATTCGAACTCAGAGTGTGCATCCTCCTATTCATAGTACTTTTGAACTTGTATGATGTTTCTAAAAGTGTTTCCATGAATTTCTGTATTAAATGAAGACAAATTAGAAAATCGAAGACATGGGTTTTGTGCAAAAAATAATAATTTGAGTATTGCGTGGGAATATTTCTTAGAAAATGTATGACCAAGGAAATATGGGTGGATATTCAAGGAAGATTTTCCAAGAAATCTTGTAGCACCCAAATTCCTATAGTTACACCTTTCAGGACTTAATTTGGGATATATTTCTCATTAAGATTAATGTTTTTCTTCTATGTTATTCAAACATATACAACAACCATTATTTAACTTCCATTTCCTTAATAAAGTTTGGGATGGTTGTAGATCCATGTATTTGGGATCTCGTCTCATTTCGCTGTAACCATTTTCCTCCTTTGAAATGTAAGCCATATAAATGGGTGAGGATCAACAAACGGAGGAGAATTTTGGAATAAAGAATTTATTGCATATCAAGAGCTCTCCATTGTAGTCTTTCTTGGCAATGTATGCCAAGGGAGACAGGGCCCCTCCCTTTGGTATATGTTGTCCAACAGTTTCTTTTTGTTGTGTGAGTTTATTCAATTTTGTAATCAGAATTCTATTTATTTTGTGTGGATCAACTAATGCTTGTGAGAATAGAAGTTTCATGCTTGATTTCCTGTCAATTTAAATGGTGATTCTATGGATAAAGAATTTTCAAAGCTATAGATTGATGCAATTGATGATCACCAATCCTTCACTAGTCAACAATTGCTCATGATAGATATCTTGTCCACAACGCATTAAGTTTCTCAATTATGTTTTTTATAGTTTCAATTGAAGGTTGTCAACCTAACTCATAGAGTGAATCCAACTGAGTACTATTGAATATAAATCTATATTCAACCCACACAATCCTACCTTAGAATATCGATTGTTATATGAGCAATCAGTTCTGTTAGTTTTGCTTCATAGTTCATTATAAAATGGTGTGTTAGACACTTTGAGATTAGCTTTGCATATATTGTGCCTAGAACTTCGTAAGTTTACAAACCCATATTGATAATTAATGTATCGAATTGTTACCATATAATTTGCCCCACATTTTGGTGTCGTTGTTGGGGAAGTGCTTAAGGAGTCAGTTTTGAAGTGAGTGTGTCTTATAGCTTTTTAGATTAAATCACTGCTAATGTCAATAGGGTATTGGTGACAGCATGGCCTTAGTAGCATGAGAGTCTGAGTGCATGCCTCGAAATTTACATTCTAATTTTTGGTCTGTAAATCCATTATCATTATACCACATTTTGAACTAAATGTTTGATTTCATTCTTGCTCTAGGTACTTTTGCAGTGCTATAGGATCTTGTGAGGGTCATATTGCACAATTTAGGAATTGGGCATTTACAATTTTTTGCACGTGGATGTATTACCTTGAACACTATACGCCTACAAACATTCACACAAACCCATATCACCAATTGGAAGAAACAGATTGTTGATCAAACTCTTTTGGCATTTGGGATCACTCACCTCACCAAGAACAGAGTTCGGACAACAAATTTTTCAGTAGAATAAATGGACAGATATTTCAAACATGTTTCTAGGGTGTATTCACTTATGAATCTAGTTTACAACCCAACTGGAATCATGTTATTTCGATATCATAGAAGAAATTTATGCCCTAAATATTGACTGCCTATCCTAAATCTGCACCGTTGAAACTTTGTTTCCTAGGATGTTCATTGGAAGATTTGACCCATCCATTCTTTATATCTATAAAACAATGTTTCTATTGGAGATACCTACATGAATATTCTTTCATTTCCAATTTAAATCGCGTTAATTTTTCATCAAACAAAAAAATTGTACTCAATTTATTGATTGTTGGTCTAGGCGGGAATTTGAAAACAACAATGATATGCAGGTTGTTACTTAGCAGATTTGACATATCATCTCATAAAATTTTAAAAACCTATTTCAACTAAAGATATCCATTTGAATTCACTTTCATATGTATTTGGACTCACTCAAATCGGACCTCTAACGAATATTTTATCAACGAAACATTGTCGAGTATTCAAGGTTGGCCACCACTCCTTGGCAGGTAAAAAGTGCATTTTGCTTTGTTCATTTTCCTTGGATTTGTTTCATAACCAATATTTGTCAATTTTTTGCGTATATATGGGATGAATAGAGACTACCCACCTCTCTTCTTCCATGATCTCACATTTATTGCAGATAAGTGCTAGTTTTTGCAAGTCCTGGGACGATCAAGAAAGTTAATCTTGCATGCACAAGTGATTCTTGAAGAAAAAACTTCTTGTCAGAGGGACATGTCCTCCAGACATCAATCATGAAAGTGCAACATCCTGAGATGTTGAGGCCTTGCATATTCCATGATTTGACTCAAGTTCTTAGAATCTTGTTGCACTGATGTCCCAGTTGAAGATCACAACAAGAAGACTTTTTTCTCCAAATTGTTAATGGATAGAGAACAAGACCCATGAAGAATTCATTTTGAAATCCAATATTCCAGATTTCAAGTCACATTGTCACATCATTTCTCATGAATACCTCATGTTCATCATACTCTTCCTCCAACACCAAGGAATGCCCATTCATTTTTTCTTTTTCCCAGCTCAAAGATAATGGCATGCGTTTATGAAGCTTCCTTGGCTTATGTGGTTGACCATGAAAGTCAATAATTTCCTCAAAATATAAATCATATACCCACTAATACTACATCATAACTTTAGCGTACTTCTTCCTCTACAAGACCTCCATAACCATCTGCTCCACCCACACCTAACCCACCCAAAATAGTTGCTTGGCTCACTTACAATGCCAAGCTACCCTTATAGTTTTAATAGTTTTTGAATAAATATTTCCAACGGGCATGTTGCTACCAACCCATCAGAGTTTTCTCGCTACCTGGCTACTACAAATCTTATTTAACACACTCCCTCTATGTTCAACAATTAATAGTGTGTTGCCAATCTTGTAGTATGTCTCTATTCTTAGTAGCACTTCATAGATCCACCATTTATAAAGAGGCAGCAGAATAGAAAATTTCTAAGGATAATATTGGTGTTGCTACACAAACACCAATACCAATAATCCTCGTGGTTGTCACACAAGAACCAATGACCGAGACAAGCTCATAAAAAAAAAAAGAGAAAGGTGTTGTCACACAAGAACCAACACCTACTAGTGTCTGAAGGCCCTACTGTTGCCACACAAGAACCAACAATAGAGAAATCAGTTGGAAAAATTCCTTATGAGGGAAAGACCACTATTCAATGAGAACCTGTAGCAAATCAAGTTGTTGCAGAAGTGGTATTTCCTCAAAGCCTCATGAAGATCTCTTAGAATGAGGAGAAAATCTTGTTCACAGTGCTCTACACAAATGTTTTCTTTTTCCATGGAAGCTTGTGAAGAATTTGCTAAAATTCATATACTTGTTGCAAAGTTCATGGACTTCTTAGGTAGGTGCAGGTACACTTTTTCTTTCTATTTGTTTGTCTGATTCATTGAATGTTATGGATTTGTATATGGAAAATCACTTAAGCCTCTTTGTTTTATGTTCCAGTTCTACTCCTTTACTATTATTTATTTTTTCTCGAGGACGGAAAAAAATTTCAGTTTCGGGGGACACCATCACCTTTACCTTTCATGATGCACAATCACTAGTCTTGTCCAATCCAAAGTATTCACCACCCCATCTGAACCATGACATCATCTTACTCTATTGCTACAATTCAAATCCACTCCAACACCTCAAATATCTGAAAATGAGAAAGATGAAAGTTGCTCAAGGAGAGACACAAGTGTTGCTACATCAAGCATTGATGCTGCTACATAAGAACCAACATCAAGAAGCCCTATTATTTCTCCACAAGAACCAACAATAAAAGGCCTTGTTGCTGCCACACAAGAACCAACAACAAGAGCAGAAGAATACATTGTCGTTGACCCACAAGAACCAACAACAGAAAAAGAAGCAACATACATGGACAAGCTAGGGAAAATATTGGAAAAAGGGAATATGATTCCCCACAAGAACCTACAACAGAATAAGTTGTTGTAGAAGCCATCCCTACACAAGAATATGTTGTCATACAATAGGGAAGGAAAACACATTCATAGGTATGAGTTCCTTGATTCATTTCCATGGTTCATCGATACATATATCGGTTTACATCCTCAAAGTTGTTTTGAGTTACAGAGCACAATGATGTATGATATGATTTTATTGATGGATACTTGTGTTCTTATTTACATGCCTTGGGGAATCTTATGGTGTTTACCTATTTTACCCTCCTCAATCCACTATTCAAAACTATGGATGAGAGCCTCTTATATTTATGGTTCATTTTGCAAGAGGTGAACAAGTGTTATAGCATAAACATACCCTACACCAAATTTATCCCCTAATATTCTCCAAAGATTGCAAGCTATATCTCGGTTACAGTTTGGTAGCATAAAATGACCTTGGGATTTTTTGGAAAACACCATTGATCTAACACCACCTATTCCCTTTTATTATACACCAGCGGAAAGTTTCATTATAATCTTAGCTTGGAAGCTTTGGAAAATATCTCATTTGAGGTCATTTCTACAACATATGTACTCCACTTCTCATTACATCCAAATTATCAAGCTTCATGTCCAAGCTTGCTTGTTTTGAGCTTCCTTTCATGCCTCCTATAAGATCCCACTATCTCAAAGCGCGTGAGTCTTTTATCCTTTTCTCTCATGCTTGTGTGATTTCAAAAGCAAGATCTACATTACAACATATGTTTTGGGATCTTTTGCAAACACAAAATTTGAAAATTAAATTTGAAAATATTACAAGATTGATTTTTAAAAAAGGGGGGTTTGTGAGTATTGCTTCCAAGGCTCATACTTATGTATTTGCTCACTATAAGACAGTCCCATTTATCCCTACAGTTTTGTCTTCTAATATGTACTCTCAGGTCATTACACTAAGAGATACCTAGATATTATAAAGGTTGCATATCTCTGATTATATGGTATACTCTTTATCCGAATGACTTGCAGGCCCATAATGTTTTTTGGGAATTTGTTTTAAAACAGAGGCAATGAGATTGTCCTGCGGACTTCTTTAGGTCAACAAGAAGCCAAGCCAATGCATAAAAATTTCATGCTATGAACTCCGTATTAGCATATATAGGTTTGAAAAATCAGAAGGATACCCAAGTCAGAGGTAGGGATTGTAAAGTAAGGTCGAAAGATATCAATGATTGAGCAACACAATTCTGAAAAAACGTTGCTAGAGGAATTATCCTTGCACTCTTCTATAAATATGAGCCCGAGTTTTCATATTCAATTTTCTTCAATTTACTTTGAGCTCTTCAAAACAAGGATAGGGTTTGTAATTGCGAGGAACAGTCACCAACAATTTGACACCTCATGTTGATAGAAAAATTATGAAAGACATTGGTATAGAGATCGTCATTTTCTACAACATGTTCATCACAACTATAAAAGCAAAAGGAAGAAGGCTAAAAATCTTAGTTTCCAGTTCAGTGATCCATATGCCATAACATCTATGTTCAATTCCATCAACAGAGTTATTGTGGGGTCAAAGGGGAAATTGACCTTTCCTTACGAAAGGGTTGGAATGTTTAATAAAATTGAAGCATTGTCTGGTGCCCCTGCTAGCAAAGCCTTGAATAATTTGGCATCCACTATAGCAATTTACCTGATAACCATTTACAGAAAAGATGGGAGTGAGGAGGCACGCATTGCAATATTGTTGTCCGTGGGTTCCTGGATTAACAAATGGATTTGTACAGGTTGAAAACAACTACAACGAAAAACTCTCTGCATTCTAGAGACAATTGATGAATGAGAATGGTGATGTCATTTGGAGATCAATCTACTAAGTCTTGAGGCATTGGTTCAGAGCTTGAATTGCCAACCACAACACATGACTGAAAAACTGGGAATATTATCTTGTTAAAGTTGTGAATCCGTGAGTCCATTGTGAAAAATATGTCAAACACAACATTTGGAACAGAGTTGGGTCATCAAAACCTGAAATCGAGATGAAACTTATTGTAGCCTTAGTAGGACCATCACTTGTGCTTAAAACCTTCTCAAGTATAGCATCATTCTTTAATTCCTCTATTGATGGTTCTGCTGGAAAATGGGAATCACAGTCTCAATTAATACGTGTGGAATGCTACCGTTTTTTTATTCCTCTAATGTCAATTGATGCTCGAAGAATAAAGGATGGTGTTGCTGACCCATGTCCATGGTTAGTTTATGGATTGCGCCCATAGAAAGGTGTACATAATGATGACATACAAGACGATCCAACCGTGCAAGAACCCAACAATTTGGTTAACCGAGTGCGCCCCTGATCCTCGTGATGTATACTGGAGCAATCCGACCATTCCATTTGTTGCAATCACAATTCGGAAACTATTCACGGTTGTTTCACTCTTTTTCATTGTATCTTTCTGCATGATCCCAACAGTCAAACCATTGGCCAACCTTGATGGAATTGAGAAGATCTCTCTCTCTTCCTGAAACCGATAATATAAGTGAAAATTCTAAAGTCTTTTCTTCAATGTTTTCTATCTAGAAAACTTGGGTTCAATCACCCGAGAAAAAAGGGTCATTGTTTTCAGAGCTTACGCATTATTTTTTTCCCTTTCTGGACAGTTGAGTTAAACTGGGAATAGGAGTTGAGGCATCCTACTGGATGTGAAGAAGGATCGATCTCATTGATTGATACAAAGCCATGCCCTCTTTTATTCTTTAAAGGTTACTTCTCTGGATTTTGTTCAAGTGTCACTTCTCTGCGGCTCGAAAAGTCTGTGTTACCTGGTGCAGGGAAATCTATATTAATTTTAGCAGCAAGTGATACGGGCAAGAAACATTTTAATGATAGTCCTGCATCAGAAGAAGCTGGGGGAGTGGTTATTTTTGTCACCCAACAGACTGCATTGTTGGTACGTCTTATCCCCAATTTGGAGGTTTACACAAAGATTTCTACACCTGATGGTATTTGTGAGGGTGCCATGCCTTACATAGCATGGAGGTGTATTCCCAATCAATATGGATATGGTAGACACAAAAGTAACATTAATAGCATTTCAAATGGAAATATTGATTCCAGTACTTCGCTGCCATCAGTGCAAAAGGGTACTATAACAAAGGTTTCACATGATGTTGAAGACTTGGATAAAACACCAGTTCTTGCAATTGCTTGGGACGAGAAAGTGCATGTTTCTCAGTTACTGAGGTCGAAGCTAAAGGTGTTGAGAGAGTGGAACCTTGATTAGATGCTGGTGGTTCTGACTTTGAAAGATCAATTATGTTTGTTCACAAAAGAAAGGATTGAATTGGACTAACGTGACTCGATGAGTTCCCTTCACATGTCAATAGAACTGTATGATGGTAATGCGCAAAGGTGCAATAGGTCTTCCAAGGACTCTGGATGCTCTATGGGAGGCCATAATATCCTTCCTTCTGCAAATTATCTCTGCTTATGTAGAAGAATATTTTTCTCCAAGGCACTTTCAGAGATCTTGAGGCAATTCATGGATCCTTACGCACTAGTCACATTTCTAAAGACACTCTGGGGCTATTTCTACATGCATGGGTCCCCTCTTGAGATGCCACATCATATATCCTTGAGTGCTCTCTTTATTCATCCATTTGGAGACATTTTTCACTTGATTTGAGGGTCCACCCCCTTGGAGGATTATTCTACTAACCATTTTACTCATGTGGAGGTTGCTTGCATGATGTGAGGATGTTCCTTCACCTTGGAGACCTCACATAAAACCAATGAAGCCGATTTTATGGGGCTCCCCCCTTCTTTTCATGGAGATGGTTCAGTGTTATCCACATTCCACATGTTGAGGTCTTCCATCATGAATCCACTTGCTTGATTTGAGGATGACATCCACTTTGAAGGTTACTTTGCACATTGTATCATGCTTGTTGATGGGACATCCCACATGGAGAAGATCTAGGAGGTTCCAAACCCTAGATCTAAGATTGCATTGCATATTTTGAGGGTGGCCTAGATTTAGAAGCGGTTATATTTTGATATAGTGCCCATAATTTCACCAGATCAATGAAATTACATGCAGAATGGCTATGGAATTTCTAAAATATGGTCATAATATAAAATCGAAAAAAAAAATGACACAATTATGGTGTTTTTAAAATATGTTGCTTAAAAACATTTGCCACAATTTGACCACTCATTGGAGGAACAACCCACATAATTTGCTCGAGCATTTGGATTATTTGGGGAGTTCATAGTTCATATGTTCCCATGGTGGACAGTGTCGTAGCTCTTGAGGCCACATAGCCCATGCTTTTAAGCATCTATTGGGGGTCATCCAACCTTGGAGAGCTACAAATCCACCTAGGAGGACATCAAGGAGGTTTTCACAACTTACTTTGAGGAGTTTATTGTGGATCTATCCACTTGGAGGCCTTGGAGGCTAGATGTTGCACCTTTGACTCATCTTCTTCCATATTTTATGGAGATGTCCTACTCTCTTGGGGAAATTATTGTACATGTGGCACATATTTTATTGTATTTTGGCTTAGTGTCTTAATTAATTAGAAGGTAAGTCAAATTTGTAGTTACCCTAGGCAGGATCTAGGGAGATGGAAAATAATATTGAATGAGAAGGATAGTGAAGCCTCCTCTGTAAATAGAGGCTCCTCCTCTCATTCCAATTCATTGTTGTTGTTGGATACTTCTTTGAGAATACAATTTTGTTGAATATTTACCTATTGAGGTGTTGGTGTCAATTATTGGAGCTCTTCTCTCTTCGTTTACTTTGGTGCATTAAAGATTTGTTGTGTTTTCTCAAGACTACTACAAGCTTTCAATATCAATCCATTTGAAGGGTAAGACTACCACTTGGAGGGAATATGTTTTAGAACAAATACCTTCCTTCTTCCCTTATTAGTTTGGTAAGTGCTCAATTCCTTGCTTTATCTTTACTTTGTATCCCTAACAAGGGTATTTAGTATTTTTATCAAGTTATAGTTGATCTTCTTGGTGAAGGTACTTCCTTTGGGAACCCCTTCTTGTAGGGCCTTGATCTACATACATTACATTGATTAGATAGAAGACTAATTTACCCACATGGTTATAGTCTCTTATCCCTAATCCATTAAGATAAGATAGACCAATTCTAAGAGGGGCATAATTCTTGACCCCATAAGCCCTAGTTGGAATAAGGCACTTGTCTTCTCCCAATAACCAACCATAAAACCCCAAAATTTTAATCTTTTATATTTTTTAGAAAGAAATCTAACGAAATGATCTGTAAATTGTCATGGATATTCCACTGGAATAGTTCGTCACAATAGATCTTATACTATTTTGAAACCTTAGACTTATATGGTTTATTTCCTTAGATCCCAAATTTATTATCTCTAGATTATGGATTGAATTTAAGAAATAACTGAAATATAAAAATGAAAGAACATGCACAAGATACACACCATCCACACAATGAACACAAGATTTCACCTAGGAAACCCAATACAAGAGAAAACCCAACTGGAAGGTGAGGCCTATGCTCTACTCTCTTTGCTTCAATTATAAAATGCGCATACAAAGGAGTGGGAACTCACTATGGAGTTACCTATTGACATTGTAATCGGAATGGTTGCTACAGAATCTTCCTCCTCCTCCTCCTCCTCTTTTATGCCCACAAAATACTACTCTTAGATGTTTTGCTCGGCTATGGAACAAGATACAATACAAATAATGGAAACATTTTTTCCTTCTAGCGGCTCGATATTTAACATAGCCCGATAATCATCTAGAGTTAGGGTTTTGACTTCCTCAACCCTCAGTTAGTGATTAGGTTTGGACCTTCAAGAATCTTCTTGAAAGTCCATGCATTGCCAACCCTATATGTGTGAGTAATGTGGGCTAACATGGCATCCACTCTATTGGATCTTCATTTTGGTATATTTTTCACTATCATATGTGTCCCATTTTGATCATTTTGTTCATCCCTTTTACCTCATCATTGTTCCTTTTTACCATATTCCATCGTAGTTATCAAGATAAGTGTCATTGCAAGCTTATAATATGTTTAGTTGTTAATTTCATTAATTTCCTTTATTTTTGATGAATTAAAAGGAATTGGACTTGGTCTTGCCAATAATGGTTCATGCAGTTCGAATCCTGTAGCGAGCATCTTCATGTTCATGTAGTACTTTTGGAATTTTGTAGAGGCCTGTTTCTAGAAGCATTTTTCCCATGGAATTTCCATACAAATGAACGCGAATTAGGAAAATCGAAGACATGGGTTTTGTGTAGAATTCCCATATTGGCTAACACATAAATAATTTCCAAGACAAGAAATGGTTTGGGAGATATGGGTGGATCTTCAAGGCATATTTTCCAAGAAATCTTGTAGCGCCCGAATTCCTATAGTTACGAATTTGGGGATATGGTTTTGTCAAGCATTATGTTGTTGTGCTTCCATGTTATTCAAGCATATCCAAAAACCATTAAGTAACCTCCATTTCCCTAATCAAGTTTGTGATGGTTGTAGATCCATGTATTTGGGATCTCGTCTCATTTTGTTGTATCCATTTTCCTCCTTTGAAATGTAAGCCATATGTGTAAGTGTAAGGAGGATCAATGTAATTGGGAGGAGAATTTTGGAATAAAGAACTTGTTGCATATCAAGAGCTCTCCACTGTAGTCTTTCTTGGTAGTGTATGCCAAGGGAGACAGGGACCACCCTCCCTTTGGAATTTGTTGTCCAGCGGTTTCTTTTTGTTGTGTGAGTTTATTCAATTTTTGCACTGTAATTTTATTTACGTTGTGTGGATCAACTAATGCTTGTGAGAATAGAAGTTTCATGCTTGATTGCCTACTAGTTTAATTGGTGATTCTATGTACAAAGAATTGTCAGAGTTGCAGATTGATGCAATTGATGATCATCAATCCTTCACTAGTCGACAAATGCTCATGATAGATATATTGTCCATGCGCATTAAGTTTCTCAATTATGTTGTTTATAGTTTCAATTGAAGGTTGTCAACCTAACTCATAGAGTGAATCCAATGGAGTATTGTTGAATATAAGGATCTATATTCAACCTACAATTCTACCTTAGAATATTCATTGTTAGATGAGCAATCAGTTTTGTTAGTTTTGCTTCATAGTTCATTATAAAATGGTGTGATGGACACTTTGAGATTAGCTCTGCATATGTTGTGCCTGGCACTTCATAAGTATACAAACTTGGATTGATAATTTTAATGTATCGAATTATTACCATATAATGTGCTCCGCATTTTGGTGTCGTCGTCGACGAAGTGCTTAAGGAGTTAGTCTTGAAGTGAGTGTGTCTTCTAGATTTTTAGTTTGAATCACTACTCATGTCAATAGGGTCTTGGTGACAACATGGCCTTAGTATCATGAGATTTTGAGCGCATGCTTTACCTCGAAATTTACTTTATAAGTTTTGTTTTGTAAATCCATATGCAAGACAGTGATTATCAACCAACGAGAAGTGTTTAACAATGCTCAAGAATTGTTGAGTAAAGAAGAATTATACCTCAAGAACTTTCTCAAATTATGGTGGCAATCGAATATATATTTGCATCTTAGGAGGTGATAGAAGAACAAAATTCCCATGAGCAACATCTACAACAAATTATTTCATTTGATTATCCTTGGGAAATCGGAGAGCCACAAATAGTACTCGATGGAGAGCAGATCTTGGAGCTTGATTTTAAAAGATTTCTTGCATATCTAGATCCCTTATGCATTCAAGAATGTAAGAACCAAGTCGTTGAATATCTTTAGAGTATGATAAAGGAGGACATGCAAGTCAATATTAATGAATAAGAAAATGTAAGGAGTGAATACATTGAAGACTAGTTCCAGGCAATCATCAAGTGAAAGCACCACTTCTTTCTTCACCACTTCTTGGCATCAAATCAATCATATCAGTTGGTTCCTCGTATCTAGATAGTCATTGAGGTATATTTTTCATATTTTGATACAAGTTTATTTGTGATTCTATTGCGCACATAGATTGATTGGAGATACTCCTACACTTGAGGAAGGGGTTCCTTTTTCAAGTAGGGTAGGATAGTCAATAAATAAATCAATAAATGATACATATAGTTGATTGGATTAGTTTCAAGTATAGCTTGGTAGCCTAAGATATAAGAAGGTGTCATCATATTCGTCACATATGCTCGGAATTCCTCCAACAGTCATTCCTAGATCTTCTTGTTCCTGCTCCTATTCCAATAGTATTTAATTTCCAGAAATTTTATAGCTGCATGATCATTTTGATGGTTAGAGAAGAGTGCAAAGATGAATATTCAGTGACAATACAACAATATTCTCAGCACACCTCCTGCAAAGAAAAATGGGGCAAAGATTTGATAGCCACCGAAATGCAAACGATTGATTTCTTGAACAGTTCACGCCCAGAATTCTTGTAGCTGGACAATTTTGTAGCAACCTGTTTCAGGGGCACTTTTTGAACAAAGATTGCAACCAGGTAAGGCCAAACGAAGAAAAAATGGGACATGGATTGTGTGCCCCATATGGCCCTTTGAGTATTTCACGGGCGAAATTTACAGAAAATGCATAATGAAGGATGTATGGGTATGTCTTTGAAGCCATTTTTTGTAGATTTTTCTGTAGCGTCCTGCAGCAGAATGATAAAAAATATTTCAAATAGCAGCACACCAAGCCTTCTCCTAGCATTGAACACATCAACTTCAACATACATCACTCTGTCAACATCAATTCCAGCATACATAACACCGTAAGTTCCATTCCCACCTTTTGAAATTATCATCCTACCATCCTAATCTTCTCGGCTTACCTTTATCATGATGTCATTAGCCATCTCCTTATACTCCAACTTTCTCACCAAGTGCAACTACAAAATTAAATACTTCCAAGCCAAATTATGATTTTAAATTTGATAAACAAACCTGAAATGTATTCAATTATGTTGTGGAAGCAACTGTAGCATTTGTTTGAACTCTCAATCTACTTCAAGCAACAACTCCTCATTCGAATACACAATCAATTGGGGCTCAGCCTTGTTCTCCAATCCAAAACCTTCTATATCTAGTGCTCAAACTACAATTTCCTCAATTGGTCGCAACGAGTCTACAAGGGGATCCTTTCAAGATATCAACTACCTACTCTGTTGCATGAGGACATGCAAAAACTCAGGCGTGGGGGAGATGTTGGGCCACCATTTTGGTATCTTTTTCACTGACACATGTGCCCCATTTTTACCCTTTTGTCCATCCCTTTTACCTCATCATTGTTCCTTCTTACCATATTCCCTCGTAGTTATCAAGATAAGTGCCATTGCAAGCTTATAATATGTTTAGTTGTTAATTTCATTAATTTCCCTTATTTTTGTTTAATTAAAAGGAATTAGACTTGGTCTTGCTAATAATGGTTCATGCAGTTCGAATCATGTAGTGGCCATCTTCCAATTCCTGTAGTACTACTTGAATTTTGTAGTGGCATGTTTCTAGAAGCAGTTTTTCCACGGAATTTCCAAACAGATGAAGACAAATTAGGAAAATCTAAGGCAAAATTAGGAAAATCTGCACACCCCGACACGACATTCTAGAGTAATTTCCAAACAAGATATGGTTTGGGGAGATATGGTGGGTCTTCAAGGTGGGATTTTCCAAGAACCTATAGTGCCCAAATTTCTACAGTTACAAATTCCCTTGTGGACGAATTTGGGAATATGGTTTCGTCAAAGATTATGTTGTTGTGATTCCATGTTATTCAAACAAATACAACAACCATTAAGGAACCTCCATTGCCTTAATAAAGTTTGTGATGGTTGTAGATCCATGTATTTTGGATTTGGTCTCGTTTTGTTGTAACCATTTTCCTCCTTTGAAATGTAAGCCATATGTATGAATGTAAGGAGGATCAATGTAATTGGGAGGAAAATTCTAGAATAAAGAACTTGTGGCATATCAAGAGCTCTCCACTATAGTCTTTCTTGGCAGTGTATCCCAAGGGAGACAGGGCCCCTCACTTTGGTATATGTTGTCCAATAGTTTATTTTTGTTGCGTGAGTTTATTCAATTTTTGCACTATAATTTTATTTATGTTGTGTGGATCATCTAATGCTTGTGATAACAAGAGTTTCATGTTTGATTTCCCGTCAGTTTAATTGGTAATTATATGGACAAATAATTGTTAGAGTTGTGGATTGATGCAATTGATGATTACCAATCCTTCACTGGTCGACAACTGCTCATGATAGATATCTTGTCTGCACACATTAAGTTTCTCAATCATGTTGTTTATAGTTTCAATTGAAGGTCGTCAATCTAACTCATAGAGTGAAACCAATGGAGTATTTTTTAATATAAGGATCTACATTCAACCTGCAATTCTACCTTAGAATATTCATTGTTAGATTAGCAATCAATTATGTTAGTTTTTCTTCATAGTTCATTATAAATGGTGTGTTAGACACTTTGAGATTCATTCTACATATATTGTTTCTTGCACTTCATAAGTTTACAAACCCAGATTGATAATTAATGTATCAAATTATTACCATATAGTTCGCCACAGACACTCATACCATGGTGGTCAACAAGGTAGGTCAACTTGTGGGAGGAATAATTTTTTCATACGAGCTTCGATTGATGTGTTTTATGCACCGTTGAAAAGGTTAAGTTTAGAGTATAGAATATCTAATATTCCCTGAAAATAGAAAGTAGGTGTATAAAATAGGTCGTTTTATGCCTCAAAATGGATCTGGAATATTTTGGACAGATTCTGACTTACATTTTCCAAATTGGGACGTGCTGCTAAAATGACCTTGCAAGTTTATTCCTCCAATTTTTTTCACTCTAAAAGCATCGAGATAGATGAAAAATAGTATAATGATCTAATTTGGATCATACCTCCCCATTTAGGGAGACTTTTGGTCCCCAAAATATTTACTAGATGAGGTGAGGAAACTATTCCTCTACCTTCTCCTTGGAGTACAAATTTTCATTGTCTGGATGTTGTCCTTTCAACCCAATCTGCCAAAGGTCATGTTACCCATGTCTTGTAGTTATGGACTTCTTCTACAAAACTGTGTCTTCTATCAACTCTACATGAGAATTTGGTGTTAAGTCCTCTATGGTAGGTGTTTTAACCTAAATTGACTTTGTCAATTTAGGTTAATTTTGTTGCAAATCATACTAGGGATTTATATTGTTATACAACCAAAAGCTTATCAGTGGTTAAAGGTCATGCCTAAGTACTAATCAAATTAACAAAAGTTAAGCCACGCCATATGTCCAAGTGCCAATTTATGTAATATATGTTGGATTATTTTAAACTATAAGCCAATTCAAACCAGTTATTAAGGCTCCAAACTCTACACTCTCGTTCATATGTCTGCAAGTTAAAGGAAGGGCGCTCACTAAAAGTATATTCGACCCATCGAGCTAAATGGGCCATCAAGTCACTATAGCGAACCTCGTATAAAGCTTGTTGTAAATTCATTATGATCTGGTTTCAACCTGCCACCAGGTCACCAGGACCACCAAGCATCAGGCCATCATGAGTGACTTTGCCAAATATTATTTTGTATTGGTTCCAATCTGATTTTAATTGGCCAATCGAGAATCGGGATATCTAGACATTGCATCATCAGGGGGTTTATTTACACTAGAAACTGGGCTAACCGGGCCAACCAAGCACCAGGTTAACCAGTCATTAAGTTATTTAGGACCATTTTATATCGATTATTAAAGCCAGTCCAGTGAACTGGGCCTTACGACCAAAAGTTAACTCTTTATATCAATCACGCAAAGTTTCACAACTTCCCCAATCACATACAAACTACATGGGAATGCTTTTTCATTATAAATCCTTTGACAACAAATTCCATGACAAATGTGGGATAAATCCTTGAAAATCGATGGTTTGTATTTCTTCGAGACTCATCTGATGGTAGTTGAGCTTTCTATTTCTGTAGAGGAAATTTTGGATTTCCAATGGTCCATCATGCAAGCAAGAATTCAACCGGGATGTTGAAGGCTCAATAATCTGCATAGTTGGATATGGTACGAGGAGGCATAATGAGCTTAGATATAGGGATATATGGCACAATACGTGGCATACCTGGAAAATATTATAGCAACACATTTATATTTTGAAGATAACTGGGACAACTAACTCTTTGAGGTGTCGAGCCCTCTAAAGTTATCTCATATTTATTCTACTTTAGAAAAACAATTCCACCATTCAAAGCTTGAAGGTAGCATTCGATGAAGATAAAGGTAGTAGCTGAAGACTTTTGAAAGGGGAGAGTTGAGGTAGCGTAGGCCGAGTTTATCTATAATAAACTCATAGGGCCTTCCCTGTAAATGTTTTCTCATTAAGGGAACCATTCATTGGATTCACTTCTCATTTATATAGAGCCTTGTTTTTCCTCTATTTTTTGTATTAAGCTTCTCATGTCACATCTTTGTTATTTTCTCATTATTTGAATGAAGTTGCAGACAACAATTTGGTAGGACCACCACTATTGTTAATCAATCAAGAGATTGTATAATGTAAGTTGCAGGCTAGATTTGTGTGAATTGAAGAAAAATAAAATATAGTTTGTGTTACAATTGGTTTTAGCATTTTTATTTTGCATGAAGTATTTATGCAAATAAAGAGTTTCATATTATAGGAATTTGAGTCCCTTTAAACCCTATTTTTTTATTCCTTCAACATATGCAATCTTATACACCTGTAAGTTACTTTATAAGTGTTATAATGTTGGATTCATTTTCATGCCCAAATTTTTTACTTATCAATTTGTTTGATTCATTGTTTTAAATGTCCAACAAATCATTCTTTCTTCATCTCATCATTACATGGACTTCCTTACTCACTGCTAGGTCTAAGATTAAATGTTCTCCTCTTTTATTCCACCTATCATTACCAACTATTGTGCTTTGTTGAATGAGTCTCTATGCCCAATGGAAAGGCCTTTAGTGTAGAGGGTTCACTGTCTTTAATTCTAGATTGTTGTCATTTCATCCTCAATCTTGTTTATTATACTTGTTTATTTAAATATAGCATCACGAACTTAATGTTGAAGAGTTGTTGCTTAGTGACATTGGGAAGCCAAATGTCTCCAATTTGATGAGGGATCCCCCTCTAGTCCAAGATCCAACTTGTGGCCTAAAGTATGTTTTGATATTCCTTAGCATAGTTCCTAAGAAATCTGAAACATCTCAAGGTTACAACATATTTTTGGCGTTGTTGTCGAGGAACAAAGGTTCAAAATATTTTTCCTGGGAAACAACAAAGATTAGATCTGGTTCTTGAAGGTGGCAAGGGTCAAACAACATGTTGTTTAGTTATTCACCTGGAAACTCCATTGTGATTCCACTGGCGACTCCATTGGTTTTGAAATGACAAGTTCATTTGCTACTAAATTAGTTGCAAGGTATGATCCTTTTGATTTCTTAGTTATGCTTGGTTTTCCAAACCCTATGCCTAGCACAGAAGAATGGGGAGACAACCTTCGTAGATTCAAAGAAAATGATGATGATAGTCATGCACAACATTTGAAGGATTTCCATTTATACATGCATCAGTTGGGTATTTCTCATGAAGATGTTCATGATATCACTTGAGGGAGATACTCAAAAATGGTACAAAGCATTACATGTTGCTTGTATTTCTTCATTAAAATATTTCCATGCATCTTTTCATTCTTATTGTAATACCATGTATTCAACTGACCTCCTTTTGAAGGACAATTGTGTACAAAAAATTGAAAGGGAAACTTACTACAATAGTGAGAATGAATAAGATAGATTTGTTGATTCAAATGAAGAGATATCACTCGAAGGTGATTACATAGAGGCATCAGAGAATCGATAAGAAGATACAACATTTCTTCATGTTTTGCAAGATAAAACTCAAGGGCATATTCAACAGATTGAGACCTCTTATTTGAAGGATTGTCACGAATTTCAAATGGCTATTGAGTCATAAAGTAATCTGGTGTGTAATCAAGGTTTCCTCCATGCTTTAGGGACAATACATTATCAAAAATATGAAAGGAATATGCCTGAAACAAACAAAAATCAATCAAGTAGTATTGATTTATTATTGTCTTATCTTCACGGTTATATTACAAAGGAAATTGTATGTGAAGAATATGATTTTAAGAATCTTGGATATCAGGGTTCCAAACAGATAGTTATAGAACCAATAGTGCAACATTTTGATAGTAAAATTTCTTGTATATCACTTGTGTATGATAAGTATGATGATCATGATTCTTAAAGATCACCTATTTCATGTCCTGCTGAAGAATTTTTTCCATACTCGAATCAAGAAATTATTGTCCATAATTATGAAGCTAATGTTCAAGAAAAGCAACAAATCAGTGACAGAGACTTTGAGTTTCAAGGGTTTGATCATTGTGAGCAAATGCAAAATTGTAAAGGCAATGAGCAACATCATAATTTTATGTCAGCATGTACAAAAGGGTATGATGTTGGACTAGTGTATGATGTATATGGTGATTAAGATTAAGAATTTCAAACAGAGGAGATGTTGTTGTTAATTCCAGACAGTACAAATTTTTTCATTAGTGAACCAGAATCAATGGAAGCATTAAGCCTCATTGAAGAAGCAAAGTTTTCATATCAGAAGTTTATTTATTAGGACCAAGAGGAAGTAATATTTCATGTTTTTGAAGACCCAATAGCAGTTTATCTAGAAATTTCAAAAAGTGCAAGTATTTCATTTTATATTTATTGTGAGTATGGATCATATTTCCACGTTAGGCTACCATTATCCATACTTTTATTTCATTTTAAAATTAAAGGTAAAAGAAAGGTTCATTCAAACAGTGAGTTGATTGGTTGTTTGCACTAGAAGTTTCTCTTTACCTAATCAGATTGGCTCAGTTGATTAGAATAGGAATTTATTCTATACAAATAAGCTCATGTTGAGCATTTATTTCAGTTTTTAGTTCCAAGAATCTTTTTTAGTTTATATTTTGTCGTCAAGCATTAGTTTTAATTTGCAACTCAGTATAGAAGTTGTTTTTAGTCTATACAGATAACTTGTTTCATTTATGACTAATTAGGATGCACAAAATAGAGAACAAGTCGGTTTCATGCATTTAAAAGTTTTAGAGAGTAAGCAGGGATTTAGTTTCATATTGCTAAGGAATGAAAGCACATGGTCTATAGTTCTTTAGTGCCTCACAGGGAGATCTTATCCTCAGATGGAGCCTAATAGTGTAACCTAAATTGACTTAGTCAATTTAGGTTAATTTTGTTGCAAATCAAGCTAGAGATTTATATTTTTATATATCTGAGAGCTTATCAAGGGCTAAAGGTCATGCCTAAGTCCTGAGCAAATCAACCAAAGTTGAGCCACGCCATATGTCCAAGTGCCAATTTATGTAATATATGTTGGATTATTTTAAACAGTAAGTTGAGTCAAACCAGTTGTTAAGGCTCCAAACTCTACACTCTAGTTCATATTTCCACAAGTTAAGAGAAGGGTGCTAATTGAAAGGAGCTCTGGTGCACCAGGTGATCTAGGAGGATCCTCAGGTCCAGAAAATGCTCAAAAATAAAATTTCTCAGAATCTGACGAAACTAATTTCATTACGTCTATCTCTTCGCGTTAATTCCAACCATATATTTTTTCCTCAAACGGACACCGTATGCGAAAGTTATCACGTTCTGATCATTTTTCCAAATAGGCAAAATTTTGATGACTATGCAGTTCGTACAGTGATGATGTGGCAGTTGACTGTACAAGTCATACGGCCGTACAGTAATGTGGCTGAGTGTTGAGTTGACATGTTGACTGGGCAGGTGTGGCAGACGTGGTCGTATCATCACTTGAAAAGTGTCACCAAGTGGGCAAATGTAATGGTGCCA